>CAUYLG010040890.1:0-150542 GCA_963573385.1 Cacajao melanocephalus
GTCACCTTGCGGAGCCTTCGAAGGACTTGGATGTGCTTGAGGCCCCCTACCGCCAATTGCTGTATAGGGCAGGGTGGACATCCAGGGATCTTGGAGTCTAGGGAGCCAGTCTGCACAGGATGGTTTTAGAAGAAGCCATAAGGTGTGGGGGTTCGGGGTGGGCTCTGGACGACAGAGCCAGAATTCCAGTCCCAGCTCTTCTCCTCAGGAGCTGTACAACCTGGGCTCATTACTGACCCCTTCCTCACCTTAGTTCCCTAGCTCTATAATGCAGGTAATTATCATGTTGCACTTACCGGGTCGAGATAATATTTAATACTTGCACAACCCTTAAAAGAATCTAGCACAGTGGTCCTCAACCTTTGGAAATGTCTGGAAACATTTTTTCTCACCTGAGGAGTGGGATTTCCTACTGGCATCTAGTGGGTGGAGGCCAGAGATGCTGCTAAACATCCCATAATACACAAGACAGAGCCCGCAACAATGAACTCTCTGGCCCCCAAAGTCAGCGGGGCAGAGATTGAGGTCAGGTTTCATGTAAAGTGAGCGTGCAGTACATTTCAGTTGTTAATGGGACACGCAATACATCTTTATTCACATGTTATTACTTATTTCTCAGATGTTTATAAAACATCTGCTGCATTCTTGGCAGTTTAATAGAATCTGGAGATACAAAGAAGTTCCTGACCACAGGGGTCATTGCCTCACAGGCAAGATATGAAAGCACAGAATTATATAAGACAAAATTACGTTACACCATAAAGCATATTGTATAGTACACTTACTCCGGTGGGCTCTTGGTATAGAAAAGTCTCCAGTGTCAGAGGTCATGGGATAGTGGGCAAGACATGAAAACCTCGTTTAATATAAAGCAGTGTTACCTTTAAGTGCTGAAATTATGGCATAACCAGTGTTTCATGGGAACCAAAACATCCGTCATATAGAAGTATAGGTCGGCCGGGCATAGTGGCTCATGCCTGTAATCCAAGCACTTTGGAGGCCAAGGCAGGCAGATCATCTGAGGTCAGGAGTTCAAGACCAGTCTGACCAACATGGTGAAACCCCGTCTTTAAAAAAAATAATAAAATAAAATAGAAGTATAAGTCAAGCCTGCACCCAAGAGGAACCATTTGAGCCAGATGTTGCCAGAGTGGGATCGTCCCAGCGAGCAGGATGTGGAGGGTTAAGATGTTATCTCAGTCTGTTTTGTGCTGTTATTACTACCAAGTAGGTAATTTATAAGGAGCAGAAGTTTATTTGACTCACAGTTCTGGAGTCTGGGATGTCCAAGATCTAGAGGCCACATCTGGTGAGGGCCTTCTTACTGTGGCATCTTATGGTGGACCGAAGAAGGGCAAGGTGGAGAGAGAGAGCAGGAAGGGGCCTAATTGTCCTTTTATAAGGCACTCACTCCCATAATAATGGCGTTAACCCATGCATGAGAAAGAGCCTCGTGGCCTGCTCTGTCTTAAGAGGCCCCTCCTCACAACATTGTTACATTTGGGATCAAGTTCCCAGCACATGAACTTTGAGGGACACATTAAAACCACAGCATTCTGCCCCAGTTCCCAAAATTTATGTCCTTGTCACATGAAGAATACATTTGCTTCATACCTGTAATCCCAAATTCTTAATTTGTTTCAGCTCCATATTAAAAGTCCGAAGTCCACAGTCTCATCTAAGTCAGCTATGGGTAAAACTGAAAGTATTCATCCTGAAGCAAATTGCCTTCCAGTCATGGGCTGTGAAATCAAGCAAATTGTCTACTTCCAAAGTACGATGGTGGGACAGGCAGAAGACAGACATTCCATTTCCAAAAGGGAGAGATTGGCAAGAAGAAAGGGGCAACTGGTCCAAACAACTCCAAAACCCAGCAGGGGGATCAATACTAAATCTCAAGTCTTGACGACAATCATCTTTGACTCCATGTTCTGCCTTCCACACACACTCCAGTAGGAACCTGGGCCCCCCAGGCCTCTGGCAGCAGTGTTCCCTGGCTTTGCTGGGCTTAGTCCATGCAGCAGCTCTCATGGGTTGGAGTCTCGTGCCTGAAGCTCTCCCAGGTTGCTGTTGCACACTGGTAGCTCTGCAGTTCTGGGATGTCAGAACGGCCTTACTCCTACAGCTACGCTAGGCTTCCTGGGGACTCTGAGCAGCTCTGACCCCACAGTTCTGCTGGGCATTGCCCTAGGAGGGGCTCCCTGGTGGTGGCTCTGCCCCTGCAACAAATCTCTGCCTGGGTCCCCAGGCCGTCCACAATATCCTTGGGAATCTAGTTGGAGGGAGCCAGGCCCACAGCTCCGACGCTCTGTACTCCTGTGGCATTAGGACCACGTGGATGCCACCAAGACTCACCACTTGCACCTTCCAGAGTGGTAGGTCACACTGCACCTGGGTCCATTTGAGCCCTGGCTGGGGAGGCTGAGTAACACTGTGCCCAAATGTGGGAGCAGTGACTTGAGGTGGCCCTGGACAGTGAGCCACAGGTCCTGAGGGCTCCCAAGGCCTGGGATTTGAAATGGTTCCTTTCCTTAGATTTTGGCACTCTAGGGCTGTGGTCACAGGTCATCTCTGCAGTGCCTATGGGATCATTCACATTGTCGTGAATATAGCCTCCGGCTTCATTCTTATTGCGCTAATCTCCCTATCAAACTGTGGCTCTGGCCAGTACTAATCTCCTTCTCAAGTGGTTCATACTAATACTCTTATCAAACTATCAAACGGTAACTTGCCTGCACCCTTGCTTTCCTCTCCTGAAAATTCTTTCATTCTCGACTACAGGGCCAGTCTCAGAGTCCTTCCCGTCTAAGTTCTATTTCACTTTTCATTATACATTTATTTTTCTTTTCTTTTTTTTTTTTTTTTGAGATGAAGTCTCACTCTGTTGCCCAGGCTTGAGTTCAATCTCAGTTTACTGCAACCTCTGTCTCCCAGGTTCAAGCCATTCTCCTGCCTCAGCCTCTGTAATTGCTGGGATTACAGGCATATGCCACCATGCCCAGCTAATTTTTTTGTATTTTTAGTAGAGATGAGGTTTCATCATGTCAGCTAGGCTGGTCTCGAACTCCTGACCTCAAATGATCCGCCTACCTCAGCCTCCCAAAGGGCTGAGATTACAGATGGGAGCCACTGCGCCTCGCCATGCTTTTCATTATGAATTTCATCTTTAAATCATTTCTTTCTTCTCAAGTTTTACTGTATACAGTTAAAAGAGGTCATACAGCAACCCAAATGCTCCGCTGCTTAGATATTTCCTCTACTAAATAGCCTAGTTTATCACTCTTAAGTTCTGCCTTCTATATAGTTTTAGGACCTGGACACAGTGTAGCCACATTCTTTGCTGCTTTATAACAAAGACGACTGTTATGCGGGTTTCTAGTACCTTGTTCCTCAGTTATGTCTGAGACTTCATCAGAATGGCCTTTACCGTCCATATTCCCACCACCATTCTGATCACAACCACTTAGGTAATCTCTAAGAGACCAGTTAGGAAGCCTGTAACTTGGGGTGGGATCTGGAACCAGGTTGTGGCTCCAGAAGGGGAGCTGGGGGACTGCACTCTGAAGGACTTCTGAGGGTTTAGACAAGGTGACCTTCACACTGCAGCTGAGTTTTGTAAGATCTGACATCCACAGTACCACCTATGATGCCAGGCCTGTGGTAAGGAGCTTAGCAAGTATTTCCTAGAATGAGCAAATGGGGGTAGAGTTGAAAATATTTAGTAACCATGGAGGTGGGGGGGTGAAAGAGGGAGGTGTTGGGAGACTGTGTTGATAATATGGGGATTGGGAAAAAGGAGAGTCCAGCTTTGAACATCTTCTTCCACTTGAGGAATTTAAGATCATCCAGCTAGAAAATTGGAAATTTTAGGATGGGGTGTGGAAGAGAAATTAGCACTGAAAATAAAAAGCTTGAACCATCAGTGTATGAATAGTAGTTAAACCTCTGAAAACAAGTCAACTTGTCCGGTGAAAATATGTGGCGGGGAGAGGCAGAGGTTCGAGGACAGCTTCCTGGAGAATACCAGCATTTAAAAGATGGGCCCTCGGTGGCTTACGCCTGTAATCCCAGCACTTTGGGAGGCTGAGGTGGGCAGATCACTTGAGGTCAGGAGTTCAAGACTAGCTTGGCCAACATGGTGAAACCCTCTACTAAAATCTCTACTAAAAATACAAAAATTAGCCAGGCAGGGCGGTGGGTACCTGTATTTCAGCTACTCGGGAGCACAAGAATCACTTGAACTTGCCAGGCGGAAGTTGCAGTGGGATCGTGCCATTGCACTCCAGCCTAGGTGACAGAGGGGGACTGCCTCTCAAAAAAAAAAGGGGTAGGCCCCAGCAGCAGAGCCTCCTGTCTCAGAGGCAGAAGGAAAACCTGGAGGGTTATAAAGCAGCAAAGAATGTGCCTACATTGTGTCCAGGTCCTTCTTGACCTTGAACTAGAAGCCAAGGAGGAGGCAGGGCCAACAGCATCAAAGGCCTAGCACAGTAAAGACTGACAATAGACCTTTCTTAGGCTTGGCAGTTAGACAGTCACTGGCCTCAGCAACAGCAATTTCATAATACAAACAAGGGTGGAGGGAGTGGCGTAGCGGTAGGGGATGGAGTGGGAAGTGAGGGTGTACTACAGGTGAAGAAGTTTGATCACTGGAGGGGAATGAGGGAGATGCAGGGAGAGCTTGAGGAGGAGATAGAACAGAGAGAGGCTTGTTGTTTCTTTAGGAAGAGGGAGACTTGAGTATGTTTATAAGTCCGAGAATAGAGATGGAAGAGGTGGGAGACGGGACAAAGAGGGATCATTGATTTTGAACTATTCTGGGGAGGTGAGGAGGATTTAGTGTTTTGGTGAAGGATTTGGGGGAAGAGGGGAGGTAGGAGAGAATAGAGGTAGCAAACAGCAGGCAGACAGGGGGCTTCAGGTTTTCCCTACAGAACTGAGGACTGTGATGGCCAGGTGTGGTGGCCCATACCTGTAATCTCAGCACTTTAGGATGTCAAGGTGCGTGGATTGCTTGAGGCCAGGAGCTTGAGACCAGCCTGGGCGACATGGAGAATCCCCATTTCTACTAAAAATACAAAAATTAGCCACGTGTCGTGGCACATGCGTGTAGTCCCAGCTACTCAGAAGGCTGAGGCACAAGAATTGCTTGAACCTGGGAGGCAGAGGTTGCCGTGAGCTGCTGGCACCACTGCACTCCAGCCTGGGCGACAGAGCAAGACTCTGTCTGAAAAAAAAAAAAAGGAAGAACTGAGGACAGTGAGAGTAAATGATCACTTAAGATCACAGAACCAGCAAGTAAACCTCAAGCTTCTGCCGCTCTGGTCTTCCCCTAACCCTTCCGCGAACATTAAGCCATATCATTTTTATGGGTCCAGGGGCTCTGAGGGGCTGGGTATCATACTGTGCCCCTGGGGGCATATCTAGCTCTGCCTTTCTTGGTTTGGCGGGTACCTGCTGAGTACTTGCTGTGTGTTAGGCTGGGAATACTGGGGCAGCAGGAGGCATGGTTTCTGCCTCCACTGGGCCTTATTTCTTCACCTTGTCCCCCAGTTCTGCCCTGGGGCAAGTTCTGTGGTAGAACTGACCAGCTCCCTTAGGCCAGGGACACCTTGGTTCCTAGCAGAGCACTCAGAGGGCAGATCGTCTTTCTCCCTGGGGCACCTTTGCCCAGCAGGTTGGGTGAGCTGCCCTCCTTGTGAGAGGCTGCTCCCCTCCTTGTGAGAGGCTGCTCCCCTTGGACATGAGTGGATTCGATGCCTGCTTTCCCACCCAGGTACTCTACTGTGGCTTTTCTCTGCCCTTTATGCCCAGAGCTAGACCAGCAATGTGGGGTAGCTGCTGGGAGAAGTCACCACGTTGTCTTGAGGCGGCAGCCAGCCCTGGGAGCCCTGGCATGCCTGGGGCCACTGAGCAATCCTCTCGCTTGGGCCCACAGGGGAGGGGGTTAAATCCATGATTGGGTATAGCGGAGCAAGCCCTAAGACTCGCCCAGTCTGCTTAGTGCAGTTTTGGAATGAAGACAAGACAATGTAGAACTTTATTGAGGAAGAGGTAAAAGAAGGGCTAATTGTCTTGCTGTTCAGGACTGGTTAGTGCTGCTCACTAGGGAGCCAAAGGTCTTTTTCCTGGAGGACAAGCCTGGAGGGTGCCTGAGTATTTGTCTTTCACTTGAGGTGAAATGAGCTCTGTGTAGTGTAGTGTTTCCCACCCAGCCTGCATTTTAGAATCACAGAGGAGGTGGGTTGTTGGTTTGTTTTGCTATTCACTGTTCATGCCTGCGCCCCAGCCCTAACCAATTAAATAAATATCTTGGAGAGTGGGGCCTAGACTGGCTGAATGTTTTTAAGCTCCTCAGGTCATTGCATTGTGCAGCCAATGCTGTGACCTATGAATAGAAAGGAGGATGAAACTTGAGGGAGATGGAGAGAGGCTGCAGTTCCTAAGATCCTGAAATGTTAGAGCTGGAGGCATCCTGGTTCTGAGCTCTGCAACTCAAAGAGTAGTCCCAGCCATGCAGCAGGCCCCATACTAACCACACAGCTGGTTAGAATGCAGATCCCCACCCTCTCTCTGGCACCCTCTGAGTCACAATGTGCACATCAAGGTTTGAGAAGTGTGCTTCACATCACCCACAGATCATCCAGACCAGTGGTTTTCAACCTTGGCTGCACATTATAATCACCCAGGGGACCTAAGCGAATTCCAGTGCTGGGCTAGATGAATCAGCCCAGAATTCCTATGCGTGGGACCTAGATACTCATTTTAAAAAAATTTTTTTTTAAGTACTTCGAGTGAGTCTCCTCTTCAGCCATAATCAAGAACATCAGGCTTGACCAGTGCTTCTCAAACTTAAATGTATATATGAATCTCCAGGGTATCGTGTTCAAATGCAGATTCTGATTTTAAGGGTCTAGAAGGGAGCCAAAGAATCCACTTGTCTAAGGGCTCTGGGATGCCCATGGGGCTGATCTGACCTTTTCTGAGCAGTGGGAATAGGCTGATTTCTCAGTTTGACAGCGAGGAAACTGCAGGTCAGAGAGGGAGGGATGATCATCCACCGTAACCAGCATGCTGCACATTCAGTACTTTCTGATGTACTCTACTTTGTGCCAGGCAGCGTGCTCAATGTGGCAGTAGACCTGCAAATGGGACAGATCCAATTCCAACCCTCACAGAGCTTAGATCCCAGTTGGGGAGACAGATAGAAAGCAAATAAGTAAGTAACTAAGCTGATTACAGATGGGAAAAGCTATGAAGCCGAGGAGGGCCATGTGGTAGGGAATGACTCAGAGGTTGCTGTGGGATGAAGGGTAGGGAAGGCATTGCCCCTTTGAGAAGAGCTGTTGGGGGACTTTCTAGGATAACACCTTTAACTGAGGACTTCTGCTGATTACAACCTGGTTACTTTTCTTTCCTGGACACGGCCAGGCTTCATCCCCTCTGGGGTTTGTGGACGGTGTTTCTGACTCTACTGAGGGAGTCTGACCCTGGTCCCTGCCTGGCTGTCTCCTCTGACTCAAGACTGATTCTTCAGTGCTTATGAGCTCAGAGTGGAGCCTGGGAATGAGCCTGCTGGGGAGCAGGACATTGACTCCATCATGGGACAGGGCTCAGGTTCACTGGTTAATGGTTTGTAAAATGGACCAGACTTCATCCAGATGCTCTCCCCAGCCCCTGTGAAAAAATGGAAGGTTTCCATTGGTGTGCAAATGCTAGTGCTTACCTCCCTTTCCTGACTGACCGTCAGAATCCCCGGGGCCGTTGCTGAAAATGCCTGTCCCGGGCCATACTCAGGCTGACCAAGGCAGTCTCCAGGGAAGGGCCCTGGAATGTTTTTAGGAAGCGGTCCAAGTGACTCTTCCAATCCAGACCATCAGGAAACATGGCGTGGATGGAAGAAACTGGCACTTGGCATCTGGGGCCTCTTTATGTGACTGTGGAAGCCACAGAAATTTCTCCTGCAAGGATTCTACAGTGTGGCCCTGGCTGAGCTGTTGCCTGTGAGGAAGGCTCTGCTTGTGTGCAGGGGTGAACAGCAGCTCACCCCTTCCCATGCACAGTCCTCACCTCGCTGCCTTCACCCTTATTGGAAGCATCTCCTGACTCCTCTTCGACCAGCTCTCTTGACATTCCCAGCTCCATGTGCTCCCCATTCAAGCACCTTCTCTTCCTGCGCTTACCCCATGGCTGGGTGGGGAGGCTTGAGTACCATTTGCATTTGGTCAGGGTCTAGAAGGGATCAAGGAGGCCTCCTGAGGACCATGTTGTAGCCTCACCCTCACTCCCAGCCTCTGGCCTGAGCAGACCTGTTTGGCTGCAGATTGATGATGGAGAGGCAGGCAGTGGCCAGACCAAGGGATGCCTCGGATGGCGGAGAATAGGTGACTTCAGTTGGGTAAAATAGGACTCAAGCCCTCGCACAGTTAGTTGGCTTAACTTTCGTGTAAGCAGCGGGTTGGGTAGCTAGCTGCCTCTTGGAGCTGGCTCTTCATGGGCCAAAATGCAGAAGGGAACGTTGAGAAGAACCACACTAGAGAGTCAGGAGTAGGCCAGCCTGGCTTGGGACTGAATCTGTGAGGGCTGGACCCTCGGTTTTCCCTTCCATGGCAGGACTCACCTGGATCCCTGATGCTGCCCTTGGAGGAGTTAGGAGGAATCCTGGGAGAGAAAGGTCACTTTCAGGATGACTGCCCCAGGCAGCAGCTTCGTGCTTTCAGGAGAAAGGGAGGGGCGGACAGTGGGTGTGTCCTGCTCTGGTGTCTAGGCAGGAGAGTTTGTAAAGCCAACCAGACAGACACCTGTGACTCCTATCTCCTAGGTGGCCCGAGGCAGCCGGGATGACAGCTCTCCCCAGGAACCCTGCTGCCTGCTGAGAAACATGATCAGCAAGTCCCGTGAGTGTCATCCGAGGGCTCCTCCACCCTGGAGGACAGGCCTCCAGAAGCCGTCTGCAGCAGCATCCTGGGACCTCTGGGGGTGTGTGGGGGGACAGAGAGCCAGGGGCCCCTCTCTTCGTCTTCAAGGACAGTGGGCACAATTAGAGTCAAGCCCTCAGCCAGGGCCAGGAGAGGGCCAGAGACTGCTCCTGGGTTAGGGGTCGGAGGGGCTCAGAAGGGGGCAGGTGAGAAGGTGGACTGGGGCTGTACCTGCCCGTCTCTGCCTCTAGCTCCTCTGTGCATGTGTCCTGCAGGCTGGAAGCTCCTGGCCATGTTGGCTCTGGTCCTGGTTGTCATGGTGTGGTATTCCATCTCCCGGGAAGACAGGTACATCGAGCTGTGAGTTTACCTTCCATGTCCTTCCATTGGTTCTTGTGAGGGACAGGGCTTAGGGATGGAGCATGGAGCATCATGGAGCAGGGGACCTAGTAGGACGGGAAGGTTCCAAGAGCCAGTGCATGACCTCATCCCTTCAGCTGCTGGTACGGAGTATTTCCATGAGGGTGGATGGGGATAGGGCATGGGATGACTCACTGGGCCCTCACCCAGGGAGTGCAGGGGCAAGAAGACCTGGATCCTCAAGGACTTGGGTTCCAAGTGGAGCTTAACTTGGGATGATTCCTCCCTGGCACCTTGGGACCTTCATGCCATGGGAGAAAGCTTAGGCTGCCTGGAACATGGGCCCCTGGGTCTGACTGGGGCTCCTGCCTCCTGTCCTTTTTCCTCCAGTTTTTATTTTCCCATCCCAGAGAAGAAAGAGCCATGCCTCCAGGGTGAGGCAGAGAGGAAAGCTTCTAAGCTCTTTGGCAAGTAAGTATTCAAGGTGAGGAGGGTAGAGCAGGGCATGGAGCAAGCTGGGATTGAGGGGTTCACAGTGTGGGGAGTAGATGGAAGGAGCAGCCGTGTTGGTAGACATGGTTAGGTGAAGCCAGGGAGGGAAGAGAAGGCCATATAATATTAGTTATAGGCCTGACCCTGCTTCTGGCATCAAGATTAATTCCGTTCTCATCCCCACCCCGCTTTCACCTCTGCGCAGCTACTCCCGGGATCAGCCCATCTTCCTGCAGCTTAAGGATTATTTCTGGGTCAAGACACCATCTGCCTACGAGCTGCCCTATGGGACCAAGGGGAGTGGTAAGTTCCCATCCGGCTCTGTGGGAACCATGGGCTTGCCCTGGCCACGGGGCTTCCTATTCTCTGCTGTCCAGGGCCTCAGTGCCCAAGTTCTGAGCTGGGTTCGGCTACCGGGACCAGGGGAAGAAGAAGGCAGCCAGGGCTCTGAGGAGCAGTGAAGGGAGGGCAGGCAGCCTTCAGAATGCTAGCTGTCGCCTCAGTCCCTCCACCCGGCTCTTTTTGTAGAGGACCTGCTCCTCCGGGTGCTAGCCATCACCAGCTACTCCATCCCTGAGAGCATCCAGAGGTAAGGCGGCACTCCCCCAACTCCAGCCTGGGCACCTTCCCCTCTTTCCTGCCCCCATGTGAAACAGTCATGGCCTGGCACCATCCCAGCCAATTCCCATGGTAGCCTAGCCTGGGCATCTGGGTGCAGAGTGGACAGAGGCTGCTTGAGGGTGTTGCAATGGTGAAGCTGGAGTTTCTCACTGACACACCCCCGTGCCTTCCCTCCACTACTCTGCCCTCTTCTGTGCTCTGCGCAATCTCCTCCTCTTTTAAACCCAGAGCTGTAGAGTCAGCATGACTGTAGGCGGGACCATGGGGTGATGCCTGCTCCACGGGGACCAGGGGCTGAGGGGGCTTAGGAAGTGGTCCTGAGATGGGCCCAGGCAGATCCAGAGCAGCGAGCGTGGGGTGGAGCAGGGTGACTTCTGGGCTTGACACTCCTCTTCCTACGGCAGCCTCAGGTGCCGCCGCTGCGTGGTCGTGGGGAACGGGCACCGGCTGCGGAACAGCTCGCTGGGAGACGCCATCAACAAATACGATGTGGTCATCAGGTGTGTGTGTCTGTCTCTTCCTACTTCTGTTTGGGAACTGGATGTCCAAGCTAGGGACTGTAGACAGGCCCCGGGCCTCTAGTGATGAATCCTTCCCCAACCCCCAGATTGAACAATGCCCCAGTGGCTGGCTATGAGGGTGACGTGGGCTCCAAGACCACCATGCGTCTCTTCTACCCTGAATCTGCCCACTTCGACCCCAAAGTAGAAAACAACCCGGACACACTCCTCGTCCTGGTAGCTTTCAAAGCAATGGACTTCCACTGGATTGAGACCATCCTCAGCGATAAGAAGCGGGTAAGTGGGAGGATGGGGTGAGGGCTGAGGCTCAGGGGTGGGGACGCTGCCCGAGTCAGGACCTCATGCTCTTTGATGTCTACCTGGCAGTTCTAAAGAGCCAGTGTGGGGACAGCATGAACTGGGCTCCCGGAAGTCAGCACCTTAGGCTGCCCTCCAAGGGCAGTGTTCCGATAAGCCGCCTCAGCAACTGGGCACAAAAGCCTGCAGGCGTCAGGTGGCAGCAGCCAAAGACACCCACACTCCGGGCCGTCTGCAACAGGAAAGCTGCCTGAGTAGGTGTTTGCCTGTGAGGAACTTGAGCTGAGGAACCCTCCAGCAGCCATCTCCAGGAGGGGGGCAGGTCAGAGCAGGGTGGTCTGTGTCCTAACAGATGATCCCCAGAAAGAGTTCACTACATCACTTTGCCATCTGGTCACAGGCTGAACTGTCCCATCCGGCATTTTTGTCAAGTGTTTAGACCACCTAAACCTTTAGGCCTTACTACCTGTTTGGATGTTCTTGGAAGTGCTCCAGAGTTTAGACCCTCTGCTCTGTAGACCTGGTTACCTGGCCTCCCAAGGGGGTGCCTTTCCTCTTCTCTTTCCCTGTTCCTCTCCTGGTCTCCAATCTCTGGCATAGACTCCACCTCTCTTTCCTCTCACCTTGCGCTCCTGAAGACCTCTGCCATCACTTGGACCCCCCTGCCTGGCTGAGGACCACTGGATTGGATTTGAGAAATAGGGCTTCACCTGCCTCTGTCTCTCCCTTCTCACCCCATCGTCCTAGGTGCGAAAGGGTTTCTGGAAACAGCCTCCCCTCATCTGGGATGTCAACCCTAAACAGATTCGGATTCTCAACCCCTTCTTCATGGAGATTGCAGCTGACAAACTGTTGAGCTTGCCAATGCAACAGCCACGCAAGATTAAGCAGGTGATGATGGGAAGCCAGGGCTGAGGGCTAGGGTCCTGGGCGGGAAGCGGGAGGGACGTTCCTATGGGCTTAGGAAGCTGTGGAAGGACCCCATAACAGAGACAGCAGTTTGCATTTTCCCTCCAGGAATACACCTGTCATTAAAGTTGCTGCCACAAAGGGGAGTGCACACTTTGTGGAGAAGCAAGGGGCATCTACTAAGTAGGGAGGGATGGGGATGGCCCGGATCAGGTTTAGGGGCTGGAGTGAGAGGATGGTTTCGGCAGGCGCTGGTCAGAATTTGTCAACCGGGGAGTTGCCAGACATCACTGGTCTGATCTGTGGAACAACTTGAGCCGTGCAGAGTTACTGTTAGATGCTTCATCTGTGATCTTATCTTGAAACACTGGTCTGAACGCGTTAAACAGTTGGAACTTCAGCCTCTTCTTGCATGTCACGGTTTGGCACGGTGTGTCAATTCAGGACACCAATGCAGTTTGCAATTTAGTGGTTTTTGTTTTGTTTTAGAGATAAGATCTCACTCTGTCACCCAGGGTGGGGTGCAGTGGCACACTCATAGCTCACTGTAACCTCGAACTTCCAGGCTCAGGTGATCCTTCTGCCTCAGCCTCCTGAGTAGCTGAGACTACGGTATGCACTATCACGCCTGCTAATTTTCAAATTTTTTGTAGCAATGGGGATCTCCCTGTGTTGCCCAGGCTGGTCCTGAACTACTGGCCTCAAGTGATCCTCCTGTCTTGGCCTCCCAAAATGCTGGGATTACAGGTGTAAGCCCCTGTTCCTGACCACAAGTTATGTGTTTCTTCTTTTTAACCTGATGTCCTTGAGCCATAGCAAGTTATGGTTTTGGTTGCAGTGCCCTGGTAGTCTTCAGCTGGTAGGCTTTAACCCATTTTGTAGCTTCCCAAGTACTTCCACCCATTTCCTGGAGCCCCTCAGGGAGGCCGTGTGGGACGGTGAGAGACAGGTGCCAGCGGACACAGGTAGGGCGTGCTTGGCTGCACTGTATAGTACGGGTCTTGGCAGATCAACTGCTCAGAGCCTTGGTTTTCTTACCTGTATGATGGGATGATATCCATAATGACCTTTTAAGGCCGTTGTAGGATTTTAAAAAATAATAATGATGTAAAATACCTATTCTGGAGACCGGTACACAGTGCCTGCTCTTTAAATATTTGCCAGATTTGAATAAGTGATATTATTGTTTACTGAACATCTCTTGTTACTCAGTGTTCCGTGTTGAAGGGTACTTTTGTGACTGCCCAATGCCAGGCCCCAAGTCTGCGTGCTTGGTGAGGAAGTTGTGCTCCTTCCCCTAAGGGACCTCAGTCTAGCAGAGTAAGAATGCAGGTTGCACTGTGGAGTGATAAAATCCTACAATACAGAGTTGTTCCCAATGCCGAGGAATCTCAGAGGAGGGGCGGACAACTGCTGAGAGATGTCTGGGAGGCTCCCCAGAGGAGATGGTGCTGGAGCCCGGCCTGGAAGGATCAGGCAGAGAGCGGGGAATAGGGATTCCATTTGGCCAGAGCAGGCGGCTCCTCCAGCACTGAACTGTTCCAGTGCAAGTGGAGTTGAAGGGCAGCAAGGAGGCGTGTCACGCCATGTATAGGGTTACAGATGGAAAGGAGGCTGGAGAGGGAGGTGAGAGAGGGCGAGGATCTGAACCCAGCTCCTGGCGGTGGGAAGGGAAAAGGAGGAAATGGACTCAACATTGTATTGTTTTCTTTTCTTTTTCTGAGACCAAGTCTCACTCTGTTGCCTAGGCTGGAGTGCAGTGGGGTGATCCCGGCTCACTGCAACCTCCGCCTCCCAGGCTCAAGTGATTCTCCTGCCTCAGCCTCCCAAGTAGCTGGAATTACAGGCATGCACCACCACACCTGGCTAAATTTTGTATTTTTAGTAGAGATGGGATTTTGCCATATTGGCCAGGGTGGTCTCAAACTCCTGACTTCAGGTGATCTGCCTTCCTCAGCCTCCCAAACTGCTGGGATTACAGGCATGAGCCACCGCGCCTAGCCTGTATTATTAGTTTTCTATTACTCCCTAACTAATACCAAAAGCTTAGCTGCCTAAAACAATACCCGTGTACTGGCTCATAGTCCTGTAGGTCAGAACAGCACGGTGTGGCTGGTTCTCTGTTTAGGGTGTCACAAGACTGAACTCAGTTTGTCAGCCAGACAGTTCTCATCTGGAAGCTTGGGGGAAATTTTTGCTTCCTGGTGCATTCTTGTGGTTGAAATAATTTGGTTCCTGTGATTGTAGACCTGAAGCCCCATTTCCTTGCTGGCTGTGAGCTGGAGGTCGTGGGCCACGCTCAGCTCTTGGAGGTGGCCCACATTTCTTGCTGTACAGCCTCCGTGTTCAAGCCAGCGACAGCATGATAGATCCTTTTTGTGCTTCAAATCTCTGACTGCTTCCGTTTCTGATCTTGACACCCGGATTTAAAGGTTCAGGTAATTAGGTCAAGCCCAGCAGGACAGCCTCTCCTCTTCTGTTCAACTGTGACATATAAAGTAACGTAACGTAATCACATCATATTCACAGGCTCCCCACACACGCGCGAGGGTTGAGATTACATGAGGGGCAGGGTCATTGGGATTCTCTTACAATTCTGCCTTATATATTTTACAGGTAGAATGGAGAGATTTCTGACCAATTTTGGGTTTCCAGCTTGGACAGCTGAGGGGATGGTAACATATTTAATACAAGGCTGGGCGTGATGGCTCACGGCTGTAATCCCGGCATTTTGGGACGCTGAGGTGGGTGGGTCACCTGAGGTTGGTAGTTCAAGACCAGCCTGACCAGCATGGAGAAACCCCGTCTCTACTAAAAAAATACAAAATTAGCTGGGCATGGTGGTACATGCCTGTAATCCCAGCTGCTCAAGAGGCTGAGGCAGGAGAATCGCTTGAACCCAGGAGGCAGAGGTTATGGTGAGCCGAGATTGCGCCATTGCACTCCAGCCTGGGCAACAAGAGCAAAACTCTGTCTCAAAAAAAACAAAACAAAACACAAAACAACCATATTTAATACAGAGAGTATGAGGAAGAGGAAGAATTTGGTGAGTGTAAGGAGCCTGTGTCCAGGCAGAGCTGGCTAGAAGGCCATGGAAGTGTGGCTAGGAGTTTGAGATCAGCCTGGGCAGCATGGTAAAAACCAGTCTTTATAAAAAAATAAAGAGCACACTACCCCCATAAAGGGTCGCACAGCTAGTGCATGTCAAGCCCCCAGGTCTTCTGAACGAGGTCATGTTCTCCAAGGAGGAGAACAGAACACTTCCCTTCCTTTGAAGGAGTTGCTTAATGCTTTTGTAGGCCTCAGTTTTCTCATCTGTAAAATGGGGCTAATAATATCTACCTCCAGGTGTTTTTGCAAGACTGGATGAGATAATGTTTTATAGTAGGTAGGCAAAATACTAAACATAGTGTCTGGCACATGTAAGCATTTAAAAAGTAACTGATGTAATGATGATTGGCGTTCTCATTGCTGTTCTTATCTCTAGAGGCTCCAGATGCACGGAGCTGTACCATCCAGAATGGCAGCCACTAGCCACATGTGGCTATTTATTGATTTACTTACTTATATTTGATTTTTAGAGATGGGGTCTGAATATGTTGCCCAGGCTGGAGTGCAGCAGCTCTTCACAGGTGCATTCCTAGTGCACGACAGCCCACAACTCCTGGGCTCAAGCAGTCCTCCAACCTCAGCCTCCCATGTGGCTGGAACACGTGCACCACTACACCCAGCACATGTGATGATTTAAATTTACAATGTAATGAATTAAAATTTAATAAAATAAAAAATTAATTTCCTCAGCTGCACTGGCCCCCTTTGCGTGCTTGTTAGCTCGTGGCTTGTCTTGTTGGACAGCACAGATGGAAAATGTTTCCATGACTGCAGAAAGTTCCACTGCAGAGCGCTGGCAGAGATGATGGTGGGAGGAGCAGGGCTTCCTCTAACACCCTCACGCCCCTGTTCCTCAGAAGCCCACCACAGGCCTGTTGGCCATCACGCTGGCCCTCCACCTCTGTGACTTGGTGCACATTGCTGGCTTCGGCTACCCAGATGCCTACAACAAGAAGCAGACCATTCACTACTATGAGCAGATCACGCTCAAGTCCATGGTGGTAAGTGCCTGGCTTGTGCGCATGGTGGGGCAGGGGCTGGATGGGCCTAGGGACCAGACAGTCAGCGGGACGCTGGGTGAGTGGGAGCAGTGCTGAGATGCAGCAGTGGCTCCTGGAATCAGAACTAGAACCGAGGCATCTGGACTCCCTGGCCAGCGTCCTCCATGTTCAGCCACACGCGTTTTATCTTCCTTCCAAGAGCCAGCATGGGGAGGGGAGCTCCCAAGAAGTGTGGGACCACGGGGAGGGACAGGGAGACTTTCCTGGAAACAGAGAGGTCCCTGGGAGTCCCTCAGTTTATTTCCTTGGCTGTCTCCACAGGGGTCAGGCCATAATGTCTCCCAAGAGGCGCTGGCCATTAAGCGGATGCTGGAGATGGGAGCCATCAAGAACCTCACGTCCTTCTGACCTGGGCAAGAGCTGTAGCCTGTCGGTTGCCTACTCTGCTGTCTGAGTGACCCCCATCTGTGGCTGTGGGGATGCCTGGTGCCAGTATGACCCACTTGGACTCACCCCCTCTTGGGGAAGGAGTCCCGGGCCTGGCCAGGTCTGAGATGAGGCCATGCCCCAGCTGTTCTTATGGAGCCAAGATCCAGTCAGGGTGGGGGCGCTGGGGCCACAGCAGCCCCGCCAGGGCAGGGGGCTTGTTGCTGTGGAACCCCCTCTCTGCCAGCACCAAGAGATTATTTAATGGGCTATTTAATTAAGGGGTAGGAGGGTGCTGTGGGCTGGTCCCATGCATCCAGGAAAGAGGCCAGTAGAGTATTCTGCCCACTTTTTGTAAAAACCTACAGCGATGGCCCCATCAAGGCCTAGACCCAGCACCCGCCTCCCAGGAGGGCAGGGGCATCGGGAATGGGTGGGTGCCCTCCAGAGAGGGGCTGCTACCTCCCAGCAGGCATGGGAAGAGCAGTGGTGTGGGGGTTCCACCGAGAAGGGAACCTCATCTAGAAAAGAGGTTACAAACCTACCATTAAACTATTTTTCCTAAAACGGAAGCAGTTGTGATTTCCAGTGTCCTTTCAGGTTGGGGAGGGCATGGGGCAGGGTGTGGCAGTGGGCAGGCTTGTTATACCAGAGCAGGGCATGGTCACTCAGGGAATACTTACTTATTGAGTCCAATGTTGGGTGCCCAGTCATGCATTACCACCCTGGCATAGCGGGAGAGTGAGGTGGTGCTCACAGCAGCCCTGTCTGCAGACACCCAGCCTGGCACCCTGCATCCTGGTTTACTGCCAAGGGGAGGGAGAGGCTGGAGAATGCCAGATGGGAATGGCAGAGCCCTCTCCCACCTTCCTTGCTCTCTCCCACACCATTCTTCAGTTACCCAAATCTCATGCTTGGGAGGTATGTGTTTTAAGGACAGGGGTGGGGTCAGACAAAGAAAGCCAAGTTTCCCTTCTCAGATTAACTGGGAACCAGAAAATAGAGTTTATGGAAGGTCTTGCCAGCAGCCCAGGCTGCCAGGAAGGGGTGGTGAGTCCTAGAGGGCAGCGTCGAAGGGATTTGGCAAGGCCTGTCAGCCAGTTGTCGGGCCAGGAGATGAAACAGTTTCTTTCCTAGGTCTTTAGAATCATAACAGTCCTGCCGTTTGCCTGTCTCTCCCGGCTTCGTTCTCCATCTTCCCAGATCCTGCTTAGCTGCCAACTGGGCTTCCTGCCACCCCACAGCTGTTCCTTTACATCTGGAGCCAGGAGGGAGAGTTGGAACTCCCCCCTTGGGGAATGGAACTGGCAGCTGTGTCCCTGGCTTTCTCGGAAAGAGCTGCAGCTTGAGGTTTTGAGACAAGCCAGGCTGGGACGGGACAGATAAAGAGAGGCAGCAATTTGGGAGGAACAGAGGAAGATGACACTGTTCTCCACGGAGTGTCCGACTGACCTTGAGGACACCCACCTCATCCCCCAGAACAGGCCCGAGGACCCTCCCAGGGAACAGAAGGCCTGCTGTCTCAGCCTGGCTGCTTTGCTAGGGAAGAAGGGGCTTCTGAGAGTGAGTAGATCCCCAGCATCTGCAGCCCCAAGCCCGCTCCCTTCCACACCAGCAAGCTTTATCTTGAAGGCTTTGTCCTGGGGAAGGATCTTGCAGACAGCAGGGGTTGTGAGTGTGTGGGGATCTCAATTCTGCTCATCCCTGTTGCGTCCCCAGCTGCTGCTCATGCAGAGATGCAAGGGAGTGTCGGTTTCCCCACCCAGGGCCATTGAGAATGGCTGTCTGCACATATGATCCAGCTGGCCTAGACTGAGGTCACTGCTTGTTACTGAACGTGCCTAAACTCAAGCCAGACTCCGGCACACAGGGGTGGGTCAGACCCCTCCAAACTCCACACACGCACACATGTAGACATGGGAGCATTTTACATTCTTGGTGGGTTGTGATTCTGTGTGCAGACGGTCCTTCCTGCTCACATACCGAGAAGACTGTGAGTGTGGGGTGTGTGTACACCCAAATAGGCCATTGTTTGCTTGGGGGGTGGGGATAGCTTTCTCCAGGGTGCCCCACATCCCACGCAGATTGAGGCAATACTGGCCAAGGGTCTGAGCTGAGAGTGGAGCTTTGATGTGGGGCTGCTGGATGGGGTTTTTTGGTGTTCTGGGAAAGGGACTTTCGGACTTCAATTAGCCCAACCAGTGGGAATGAACTGCCTGCCAGCCTGCCTGGGACTGATTAAACCATGCCCTGGAAATGAGGAGGGGAGAGAGAACAGTAGGGCACGTGTTTGAGGGCAGGTCGGGAGATCCGGGTTCTTCACCAGCTCTGACGCCTATTCTGTAAGCCCGTGGGCCAGTCATTTCTCTGCAACAAGAGGGTGGGTCCGGCCAAGGAGGGCCGCTTATCTCAGAATTACCTAGGGAGACTTGGGAATGGAGATTCCCGGGTCTCACCCAGGCTGGGGGGACAGGACCCACGAATCTGGAATTTCCCCAAGCACCCAGAACCACTGCTCTACGAATCTAGACTCAAAGATCGTCGCACGCCCCTATCGACTCTACGGTCTGCGTGTAAAGCCCGCGCTAACCCCCAGTGTCCGTGAGCGGCGTTCATTAGCGCTCGCGCAGTTTCCTCCCCGGGCGGGCGGGGAAGGGAGGAGCTACTGATCTAGACCGCCCCGCCCCGGCGGCCGGGCAGCGCATGCGTTGTCCGCACAGGCGCCGCGCTGACCCCCGCGGCCGTGGGAACTCGCCTGGAGTGCAGCGGCGCAGGCAGTTCTTCGCCCAGGTTGCCGGCCTCCGCCCTGGGCCTTTCGGGATGCTGGCCCCGGCGCCCCACCTCCGGCGAGCCCGGCTTCTCCCTGGCAAGCGGCCCAAAGCCTTAGCGACGACTCTGGGGAGGCCGGGCGGGCTGGGGGACCGCGCCCCCCCGAACTCTCGCTGGGCCTCGGTCATGCGACCTGCTTTGGATTCACCGCAGAGGCGCGGGGTGGGGCAGAGGCGCGGGGTGGGGCTGGGCTGGGGTGGGGTGGGGTGGGAGTGGGGGTGGGGGTAGGGGTGGGGGAGCGGAACCGCCTGCAGCTGCGGGGGAGTGGTAGAGCTCTGCCCCATCGAATTTAGATTCTGGAAGTCCACAGAGGGGAAACTGAGGCCCAGAGGGGAGAAGGGACTTCCAGCTCCACCACCGTGCTGGGCAGGATAAGGGTCAAGGTCTGTAGCGCAGGAACACATTTAAATGTTACTCTATGTTCACATCACATGGTGGACCTTAATTTTGGACGCTAAAGATTTTATTTACATTTTCCAAGGACATAAATACATTCCGTTGCTTTCCTTCAGAGGCTGCCTAGCCTACAAAGAGTTTGAGCTTGGAAGCAGGTTTTTGTGGGAGGCAGTGAGGTGCGGTCCACATTAAATAGGGACGGTTAGGCCGTGAGTTCAACTCCCTGCTCTGTCGTTTAATTAGGCGAGTCAACCTCTGCTTCCCCAGCTGGAAAATAGTGATTACGCATGTCTCTCTCTTATAATGAGGTTTTAAGGACCTAATGGGAATATGATCATAAAAACATTTTGTAGACTGTAAAGTATGATATCAGTATTAATTGTAAAACTGCCTTGCATCATGGAAAATGCCAGAGGGTATGAAACAGGTGAGGTACATTTATAGTGCCAAATACTTGCCCAGGTAGTGAGTAACATGGCTGTTACAGAAAAGCCTTTGTCTTCAAATCACCCACAAGCTAGGTAGGGGAAAGTAAGACATCCGTGAAATGACTCCAACACAGGCTTTGCATGATCAAACCATGAACAGTGTTTAAACTGCTTTCTATTGGTGGTTTTCTTTTTGAGACAGAGTTTTGCTCTTGTCACCCAGGCTAGAGTACAATGGCATGATCTCGGCTTACTGCAGCCCCGCTACTCTTGCCACCAGTTCAATCGATTCTCCTGCCTCAGCCTCCCAAGTAGCTGGGATTACAGGTGCTCACCACCATATCCAGCTAATTTTTTGTTTTTAGTAGAGATGGGGTTTCACCATGTTGACAGGCTGGTCTCAAATTCCTGACCTCAGGTGATCCACCCACGTCGGCCTTCCAAAGTGCTGGGATTATAGGTGTGAGCCACCGGGCTCAGCTATTGGTGGTATTCAAGTTGAAGCTGGACACCTTTAGGGGTTGAGGTTTCTTGGGAGACACTATCCATTTCAATTGTACCTAGCATGCCACAGTAGCTTCCTAAACAAAGGTTGAGAGGTGTAACCTGAGTTTGTAAGCTCTATTGTAAACTCTCCAGCCTTTTTGAAGTCTTCATTATAGTTTTGGAAGACTATTTGTTAGTTTTGAACATTCCCATGATTCTGTACCAGATGTGGTTCCAAGAAATCAGACCTTCTTTCTGACTTAAAAGTTTAAGGAGGAGTATGAAGGTGGTGTGGTGTAGGTGTGTGTCTGTCTGTAGTTATAGTCGATTTTCCTGTCCAGTTCTTTCTCATTGAGTCTCTCTCTCTTGTTAGAGATTTTTGGGATTCTGCACCCAATAAATAAGACAAGGAGATGAACTTTAAGTCTTATTAGATGACAGATTTTGGAGAAGCTCAAATGTACGGGAAGGCTCTACTTCCTCACTTAAAGGGACTGAAGATGGTGTGAAGCAGGTGAAAGAGACCACAGTGCTAAAAGGGTTATTACAAAAGGGCTTGGCAATGATTTTTTAGAGAAAAATGAACTTTGAGAGGCAGGTGCTGTTTTTTTGCCCCATTTCGGGCTCCCAGGGAAGGCTCACAGTTTAAACACCCACCCCCTGAACAGAGACATAGCTTCCTCTCAAGAGCCTTGGAAGGCTGGGAGGGTGGAGTTGGGTGGAGAGAATGAGAGCAGGCTCAGATGTTGAAACAACCCTAGGGGATTGGAGTTGGAATTGCTGAACTGAGCTGGTCCAGAACCATCTATCATTCTGAGTCTTCCCAAGACTATTTACACACATCACTAACTTTCACACTTAAGGAGTGTCTTCCCCGTTTCTCTTCTTACTAAGCATAGAGCTGGTGGAATCTGGTTGGAGATATCCTTCGGGTCTGTGCTGTTTTTCTCAGTGAATCTGTGTTGCACTGATGGAGCCCTTGCATGGCAGGAGAGCCAGAGAAACTTTTAAAAAATTTTTTTAATTTTTAAATTTTTGAGACAGAGTCTTGCCCTGTTGCCCAGGATGGAGTGCAATGGTGCGACCTCAGCTCACTGCAAACTTTACCTCTCGGGTTCAAGCGATTCTCCTGCCTCAGCCTCCCAGGTAACTGGGATTACAGATGCCTGCCACCACACCCAGCTAATTTTTTGTATCTTTAATAGAGACGAGGTTTCACCATGTTGGCCAGGCTGGTCTCAAATCCCTGACGTCGTGATCCGCCCGCCTCGGTCTCCCAAAGTGCTGGGATTACAAGCATGAGCCACCGCACCCGGCCTGAAACTTTTACATTTATATTAAAAGTCAAATAGGATGCCATTAGCTGAAAATTCTGCCTGAATTCTTATCTATGTCACTTTATCTCTACTTGCCTTCTTTTAGTATTTTTCTGAAGTGCAATGCCCGTTAGTTGTCACATATGTACTTCCTAGTCCTTAGGCAGCAGAGAGCCCTTTAATTTCCTTGCAAAGGTGGTGAAGGTGGTAACTTTTAGTCCACCTGAACTTTGTCTAATTAAGAATGATCTTCAAGGGGATGAATCCCTTCCTATATTCAGCTTCTATCCAGAATAGTACTTTTTCTCTTGCATAATTGGGAATAAATTTCAGATAAGCTTCATTTAATTAAACTCTTTCCAGGAACATCTGGACTTCCTGAGACCTCACTAACCTTCTTTTTCAACATTAATTGTTTAGATTCACCATAAAGAAGGCAGTTACAAAGAACCATTCTTTGAATGTTCTCAGCGTTCCAAAATATTGCCAAGGGCTGCAAGGTTAAGGAACAGCGGAAGGAAATGCTATTTCTTGTCTGGTATTCTCCAATCAGGAAACTCAAGGAAGCTCTCTACTCAGGGGTTGAGGATGTCTCAACCCCCGTGTGGGTGGGCTGAGTGGACTGTTTCCGAGAAAAGCACTGGGAACGTGGAGTGGCAGGCAGATATTGGCAGAGGCATAAATATAACCAGGGAGGTAGATGACAATTTGATGATGTATCTTGTGAATGCTGTATATTCACAGAAGGCCTTTTAAAGATGGGGGGGTGGGTGGGTGTGGGAGTAGGAAGACTATAAGGCTTGTAGTAATGAAAGCTTTCAGTGTATGTCAAAGAACTTGCTGTTAGGGAGGATGGGAGGAGGGCCAAGGAAGAATGGCGGTTAGAGAGGGAAGGAATGGCCTTGCAGCAAACATGGACTTGACCAGGAAAACAATTCCTTATTTCTAGAAAGTAGAGTAGCTTTTACATTTTTTTCATTTTTCTCAGTTTGTGACCTGGTTAGGAACACTGAAACATAAGGAGTTGGGGAAAAGAGGGTTGGAGGCTCCCTGGAAATGACAGGCAACTGTCAGTGAGCCAGCCCTTTATCAGTGACTCCCAGAGACTGCTGCTAATTTTGATTTGAAAGCTGCAAATCACGGGTATGTGATTACACTTCCTAAAAACAACTTAGATAAGAGGCTTTCAAAAGACCCCTTTAAAGGGGAAATAAAATTTAAGATTTAGTTGTCATTGGTCTACATCTAAATGTTTGTTTCTTCAGATATGCACACCAAGGAGCATTTAGAATAAAAATCTATTTGCAAATTAAGATAATCTTTATTTACATATTTATATTTTTATTTTAATAAAAAGTATGTTTTATAAGGAAAGCTCCCAGAGAAGAAACTAATGTCAGGATTCCCTTTTGTCTTTTTTTTTTTTCCCCCTGGTGCCAGGACAAACCACACATATGATACCTGGGAAGAACTAATCAAACTCTGTGTGTGTGTGTGTGTGTGTGTGTGTGTGTGTGTATACCTTGTGTATGTGTGTACACACCCTGTGGCCCCAAGCAGCGTGTACTCCTGTCCAACCAGGAAGTAAGAAACAGAATTTTGGTCGGCTTCTTTCTCCTGTTCTAAGAAGTATCCCAAGGACTGCACCATGTTTACTTCCTTTCCCTGGGTCCTTTCCATTCTGGAAACTTAAAATTGGCTTCATGGCCTCTTGCTTTATATACTTTGTTTAAAAAGGCTTTGCCAGAAACGGATTCGACGTGAGATTTTTGCTCTTCACGTGAAAGTGCTTCCTATTCCGTGAAAGTTAAAGAGGTGGTGGAAATAACCCTGGCCTTTGCAGACTGATCTTGAACCTGAGCATTAGAGACTGGGCTCCCATCCAGGGACTCTGAGCCAGTGATGAAGTTTAAAGCTATTGGAAGACTGGATGCTGGCCTTGGTAGACGTGGGGGTGATTTGATACACAGAACAGCTTTGTTTCCCAGGGTGTTGTGGTCTTTCCAGGTCATTTGGGGACTCAGGGTGGAGCACGCCAGTCTCACCTTCCTGATGGAGCTGTGCTTGTCCTCGGCTGGCCTGCCCCAGAGTGCATATAGCAGATGGCCTTTACCATCAGCTACTTCCATCCACATTCTAGGATGAATGTGGCCTGGAGTTTTCGCTGTAGGGCGGAAACATCTCCCGTCGTGTGTTTAAATCGCATGTTTGTCACTGTTAGCGCTTGACCCTGGGCAAGTTTTTGGCTTCTTTAAGCCTCAACCCACATCTGTAAGATGGTGACACTTTGTAGGATTATGAGGATTAAATAAAATTATAAATGTAGAGCACTCATTGTATTTAATGTGAAATCACCTATAGGGGAATTCGGGACTTCCCACTGCCTTTGTTTTTTAGCACCTCCCTTCACCAGCTTTTCTGCACCCACACTCCTTTGTGAGAAGTAAGTAGTGCTGGAGACAGCTGAGGGATGCACACAGCTCAGTCCGGGCTGCTTCTCCATGCCTCAGAGCCCCCCACATCCCTCTCATTTTCCCCTCCATACTCTTGTCTCTCACAAAGATCATCCTTGTGACCTCCTATCCCTTGGGCAATTCTTTGCTGCATTGTGCATTGGAGGGTGCTCAGAGGGTTGGGCCCCAGTGTTTGCTGCTTCCCCATGCATGCGCTCTGCTCAGTCCGCATTCTTACCGTGGGAGTGCCGAAGGCACAGGAAGAAGTGCTTATTTTACAGAACGTGTTTCTTCCCCATTCTTTTTTTTTCTGTCATAACATTGGCTTCCAGGAAAGAATGGAAGAATGGGCACCACCACCCTATTGGTGCGTTCTCTCTCTCTCTCTCTCTCGCTCTCTGTCTCTGTGTGTGTGTGCGTGTGTGTGTGCATGTGTGTAGCAGGAACAAGGGGCGGGGTCAGCGGTGTTGAGGACTAAAGGTAGATGGCCTACCCATCTCCAACATCTTCAAGGTAGGAAGACCTGGATAAGTAAGAGAAGTAAATGGACAGATCCTCTAAAGTCATCTTTTCCTTATTCCAGCACACCAAGACGCTTTGCATATGGTCTTGGATCCTTGTTCTCTGTCAGCCAAGGGAAAACATATATGGCAAGAAAGAAAGCTTGCTGAGATTAACCTAGAGAGGGCAGGGGCCAGCATCCTGATGTCTGTGTTAGGCCAGCATGGTACCAGTAGCAGAATGTGGGCTGTGGACGTGCACTTATATTTCTGATCAGTTTTTACTCCCTCGGGCTTGGGGGCTGCAAAGGAAGATAGCCAGGTTTCTGGGAAATTTTGGAGCACTTGGAAATATGATCAAAGCTGAAAATTCCTCTGAGTGGAGGAGCTATGCAGGTTGGGTATAGAATCTGTGGATTGGGGCCATCCAAGGAATCAGGGTCTGGAAAGAAGCACAAACTGGTGTGATGAAGGTTCCCATGATGGGCAAGGACTGCCAGGGAAGGTTGGAGAAGAAAGGTTTAAAACTGATGAGGACCTTAGGGACAATCTGAGTTCTTTAAAGTTCCCTTTGAATCCCACTCTCTCAATGAGCACTGTAACTTGCCCCTGTTTACCTATCCCATCTGCCATGACCACATCAAGCTTCCCCCAAGTGAGGCCCTTCTTAGAACATTGTATGAGTTGTATATTGGAGTGTCAGGGTGCCTGGTGGTCTAGACTCTTTCAAGAGGGCCTAGTTCTCTGAACCTCTAGAGAAGGCAACTTTCCCTGCAGAATATTGCTGAGAGGGAAGGTCCAGAACAGCCTGGCCAGTGTCTAGTGTGACCACTCTGCCTTGGAGTGATATTAGGCTGATTCAGGTGCTTGGTGAGTCCCCCACGTCCTCTGGATTGGGTCCATCCACAGAGGAGAGGAATCAGCCTGTAGGTTTTATTGCCGCCACCACCACCAGAGCTATCAGCTGCCTTCATTGTCTAGGAAGATTGACTCAAAGGAGGGCAGAGAACCTTGGGTTCCCAATACATTCTGTGAGGTCTTGGGTTCTTCCTGTTGCTCTGTAGGAACAAAAGAACAGAACACACTTGTTGGAGTAGTGGCCCTAACATTTATTCTCAGGTGGTGGCTAGGAGGGGTGAGGTGCAGATATACTTCCTCTTTTCTTGTGGAGACTTACTGAAGACAGGATCGCCGTTCCTTGTGTTTATCAGCTGAGAAGGCCAGTCTCGCCATCTTAACGACCTACCCTCCAGCCCTTTCAAACGTCACACCTCCCAGGAAGCACTCTCTCCATAACTGTTCAGAGAACCCTGATCAGAGAAGCTCACGCACTTCTTATATTAACTCTGATTGTGCTGAGGGGGAGGGAGGAGTACACAAAGCAGATGGTGGGTGGGGAGGCTGGGGTCACACAGCCCAGGAGGGGCACGCCGGACGAGGTGGTCTGTCAGCACAGGCTCCTGCCTCCCTCCCTCCCCCGAGTACACCAGGCTCTGACGGGCCAGTCCCACCCCGGAGTTCAGAGGCATCAAGTCAAGGACAGAACTGCAAGAATATGGACACAAAACACCAAACAAATTGGGGGTGGGCTTCCTGCCAGCCTGGCGAGACAGGGGCTCCTTTAGCCAAGGCCATTTCTGGCTTCTCAGCCTCCAGGGTATGGGCTATGAGCAGCTGTGGGGAGCCGGGGTTTCTGGGGCAGCTCAGTGCTGGGAAGACGTCATCCCCTTCTCCACAGGGCTGTATGGGAGCACAGGCACAGGGGTAGGTAGGGTTTGTGGTCAGCGAGGGGTAGGGCCCACGGAGAGACCAGAGAGTGGATCGCAGTTTCGTGAAAGCAAAGTTATAGCTGCCACTTGTGCCTGTGGGCAGAGCAGGTGGTGGAGGGGTCTCCAGGAAAGGGCTGGGGACACGGACGTCCAGCACTGAGCACAGCACAGTTGGCCCCAGCCTCTGTCCATCTCCCCATCCTCCTGCCTCTGGCACACTGCACCTGGGGACCCAGATTTGTGCTTGATCAGAGCTTCGAAGGAAGATGGTGGCAGAGGTGCTGGGAGGCTGTCCTGGACATGGCCAGTTCTGGGGTCCTCTGCAAAGTACCCCTAGTCCCTGGATAACTGGAATGTGCCCCGCCCTCTTCCCTGGCTTGTCCCCACCCGCGGTGTGTGACCCTTAGACGTGAGTCTGCATCCGCCGCTGCAGGGGTCGACTGGGGTCAGAGTTCTGGGACGAGGACTGGGAGTGGTGGGAAGAGGAGGCAGAAGCCTTGCTGGCCTTGTCGAACTGCACATAGCCGTCCTGCTTGCCGCTGCTGCTGACACTGCTGTCACACTGCGTGTCCAGGAAGGAGCTGCTGTCGCTGAGGGAGCCTCTCTGGAACTCCCGCTCGCAAAGCTCTATGGACGAGCTGCCCATGCCGAGTACAAACCGCTGCCCGTAGTCGTAGAGGCGGCCCTGGCCGCTCAGGGTGCTGTAGATGTTGGTGAAGGACATGCCTGTGGGCACACGCTGCTTGCCCGCAGGACGCAGGTCGGGCTGACAGCTAGAGAGGGAGATGGTTGGGGTCGAGTGGTGCTCTTTGAAGGTGTTGACACTGTAGTAGCCATTGGTGGGGTCCTGGGTGGGTGAGAGGAAGAGGAGCATCACCTGGTGGAGCCTCCACTGAGCGTGACCGGGTTTCCAGGCTGAGTCTGTCCCCCTTGTGAGGGGAGGGAAGAGGGAAAACAGGAGGAAGGGAGCAACCCAGTGGGGAGCAAACTCGGGGGGTGAATAGCTGTGGGGAGGGGCAGGGGCAGAAGGACACTGAACAGGAGATGGTGGAAGGGGAACTGAGGACCCCAGGAGGGGAGGGCCAGCAGGGGTGAGGACTGAGGGCCAAAGGAGGGAAGCAGAGGCTCTTGACTGGGTTTATGTCAGGGAAATGCAAGGTCATTTGAAAGTTAGACTTTAATTGTTTTTATCCAGAACATGGATGGTTCATTTTGAATCTACATGTGAGGAGGCTGTGGAAGAGAACTGGGGGGACTCAGTTTTAGCTCTCTCAGCCTCCTCAGCATTGGGGTGGGGAGAGCAGGTGCCTTAGGCAGGACGGGCACCTGCCACCAAGCTGGCCTCCTGCCTTCTCTTCTCCTACTTGCTGTTATTTGTTGTATAGATTTGGGGTTTGGGCCATCAGAGCTAAAGACCAGATTCCATTTCTGTGTCTTATAACCCAGGGCCCTTCTTACCTTTAGGTTCTGAAACTCCTTCTCCTCTTCTTTGAGGACCTCCAGCTGTTTCAGGACTGAGTCTTGCTGGAATTCACCCCGGTCCATCTGCAACCCAAAAAAGGCTTCTCAGTGGATAGGAGATGGCTAAGCCTCCACTTCCCCCAAGGAAAAGATGGGATCATAAACTCACAAGATTGCCCTATATGACCCCCACCACCCCTCACTGCCTGGACCAAGTGAAAGAGTTAGGATGAGATCCTGAAGCCCCATCCTAGGAGACAGAAGGAGTTGAGGTGGGTGGGTGGGTAGGTGAGGCGAGGGGCAGGTAGGGGAGGTGAGGGGCAGGTATCTGAGGCCACACTTTCCTCGCTTGGGGGAGGGCATCACCAGAGATCTCACATGGCCGATTCAATTCCATTCACTGAACGTTTACTGTAAAATCCTGGCCAGGCGCTCTGCTAAGAACCAGGGATCCACAGACTAAGACTAAGATATGTTAAGATACAGCTATGCTCATCAGGGAGATGAACTCGTAGATAAGTAATTTCAGACTATCAACCACTGGGCGCGGCTGGGCTCCTTAGGACAGTTTCTTATCCAGTGTGCAGGCCTACTGCAGGCCTTAAGGAGTCACAAGGAACAACCACCTGTGAGATGCTGGCGACATGGACCACACCTGTTATTCTCATGAGACTTTCTCTTCCTTAGAGATGCCAAACAGCCTGAGGGCAAGGCTCGCTTCCTGCTTGTCTTTGGGTCCCCCCACCGCTGGTTCAGTGCCTCGCATGTTGTGATCACTGTCCTTGCATGCTTTTGGGATGGAATCTCTTAATTATTTGATTCGCCAATGCCTAGCACAGTGCCTGATGTACAATACAGCTATTTCAAATGGTACGTGTGTTGAATCAATGGGCAAAGTGGCTTAGCTCTAAATGACTGAAAATTAACGTAATTATTAGACTTAAGATGAAAAAGCATACTCTACACACAGTGGGCGTATGAATTGATCTGAATAACCACAGTGATGGTTAACCTGTAACACGCAAGAGGCTCACCATGTGTCTCTCTGCTAGTTGCATGGTATGGGGCAGGTTCCCTCCGACTCGCTGGGCCGGGATGTTTCTTTTCCCTTGCAGCCTGCCTTGTTTCTTTTTGGAGCCCCATGGAATCAGCCAAAGTGCTGCCACTCTGCTGCTCCCTCACTAAGGAGACTGCTTGGTTCATTTTTCCAGTAAATGCTCTGGCACTATCTGGATTGGAGACCTTCTTTCCCATCAGATTCAGCTTTTCAGTATGCCTCTCCTTGCTGATGGGGCTGTCTTGGGGCCAGGAGGTGAAGGGAATGGGAGAATGATGATCTCCTCAAGGAGTGGCTTAGCCCAGAGCCCTCAGCAAGTCCCTTCTGCTCCTACCTGATTACTGAGCGGCCTCCGCTCCTGCCTGTGGGTTTGGATTAGGGGATGCAGAGACAGTCTGAGGCAAACAGAATGTCCCAGTGTGAGAGAATTCAAGGTCCCATTCAGGATGAAGGACACACCTGATGAAGCTTAAGTATAGACACGTCATCCCTTCTTAGATCTAGGCTGTGGTTTCTTTCCTCGTAAAATGAAACACTCCACTGTGTTGACAAGGCCCTGTGTTAGACCCCAGGGGAGACAGATGAGTGTAGACTCAGAAACATGACCTTTGCCCTTGAGGTGCTCTGGGATAACTGGGGAAGCTGACATGGAACTGGGGGAATGCGCTATAAAGGAGGCACATACAACGTGTTTTGGGAGAGCAGAAGGTACACAGCTCCACCAGGGGTGGGGAGAGCAAGCCTGGAACATCTTGGAGTTGATTGTTACAGGAGAATGTGAAATTCAACAGACAAAATTAGTAGGCAGAGGGAACAGCTGATGCACAGGCCTTTGAAGTATAAAAGCCTCGAAGGCCAGGAATCAAGCTCTTTGGCATGTCTGGAAGGCCAGATGTACTTGGCCGGAAGATGGAGCTGGAGAGGTTGGCGGCTGCCTGGCATGGAGGAGCCCTGCTGACATGCCAGGCAGATGGACTTTGTCCAGCAGACATGAGGAGCCACCGAGGGATTTTATGTGGGCAAGTAGTAGGACCAGATTTGCATTTTAGAAGGACTCCTTTTTCAAGGCTTGCAAAAGACTAGAAGGCTGAGACCAACTGGGAGGCTGCTAGAATCATCCAGGGGAGCAATGATGAGTCTGGGTGCGGTGGCTCATGCCTGTAACCCCAGCACTTTGGGCGACAGAGACTGGAGGATCACGTGAGGTCAGGAGTTTGAGACCAGCCTGACCAACATGGAGAAACCCTGTCTACTAAAAATACAAAATTAGCCAGGCGTGGTGGCGCATGCCTGTAAATCCCAGCTACTTGGGAGGCTGAGGCAGGAGAATTGCTTGAACCCAGGAGGTAGAAGTTTCGGTGAGCCGAGATGATGCCATTGCACTCCAGCCTCCAAAAAAAAAAAAAAAAAAAAAAAAAGAAAAGTGATAGTGGAGGACAGGTGGGGCACACATTTGAGACATTTTTTGAAATGGAATTGACAGGACCTGGAAATCAACTGGAGAGAGAAAACGTAGCTGAGAGAAAAGTGAGTTTGATTCACTAAACATCTGTGAGGCTCTACCAGGGCCTGTGTGAGGCTCCAAAGACCCCGGGATTAATTCAGCAGCAGCTGCTCGGCCTCTAGCAACATAAACAGCTAATATTTGTTGAGCACTTACCGTGATCCACGGGCTTCAAGCCCTTCTGGGTTTTGCCCACGTCACCCTCACCACAGCCCCGCACACTGTGGCTTTCAGACCCATTTCATGGATGAGGACACAGGCACAGAGAAGCCCATCTTCTTTATTCCTTGCTCTGCTGCCTCCGCTCCGGCATGTTACAGCCAAGGCAACCAGAAACTTCTAGCATGGTTGCTTACGTTTCTGCTTGGATGCCTGGGTAGATTATGGCCCGTAAATGGGGATTCGGAAGAGGAGGCGCAGGCTTGATGTTGCTGGAGTAGTGATGAGTGCACTTGCAATCCAGTCCCCGAGGAGGAATCTGTATTTCTTGCAGACTTTGTTTTGGTGGGGTGGGGTGATGAGGGAGAGGGACATGTACTGAATGTAATAGCTATGTGAGTGTGTGTGGGGGGGATTATATGTTATATAAAAACATATTGTGGCAATTTGTGCATATTTCTTTTCTCTTTACTGCAGACCCAGGCTCTCTGAAGGCTAGACATTTTTGTTTTGTTTTGAGACGGAGTCTCGCTCTCGTGCAGGCTGGAGTGCAGTGGCACGATCTCAGCTCACTGCAACCTCTGCCTCTCAGATTTAAGCAATTCTCCTGCCTCAGCTTCCTGAGTAGCTGGGATTACAGACACCTGCAACCACGCCCAGCTAATTTTTGTATTTTTAGTAGAGATGGGGTTTCACCATTTTGGCCAGGCTGGTCTCGAACTCCTGACCTCAGGTGATCCACCCACCTTGGTCTCCCAAAGTGCTGGGATTACAGGTATGAGCCACTGCACCCGGCCTGGACTGCATCTTAGATGTTTTTGAGTCTCCCAGAACACAAGCACAGTATACAGGCACACAATCACATTTGCTGGCTAAGAGTGTGTGCCTCACCTATTGTGGGGTGGGCGGGGGGCATCTTGACTGGTGCTAGGCTTTTTGGAAGCATCTAGGTCATTGAGAAGCCTCTAGTCCCAGGGCCTTCCGGGAACGGGGTCACGGGATAGGATGGGGCGTAGCTGCATTCTTACCATCAGCTGCTTAATGGTGGAGTGCTCCTCAGCCTCCCGACCAGAGGCCGGTTCCTTGTGGACAATTTCCACTCGGATATCATTTTTGGCTGACACAACACCTTTGAGATCTGGACATAAAACAGTAAAGTGTGGATGACAGATTTAGTTGTTACCTTTGAGATATCAAGCTCCCCTGCAGTCCCCTGCCCCCACCCTGTCACCCGCTGCGTTTCCCCTCCAGCCCCTGAACTCAGCAGCTTCACCGGCCCCCCACCGGTAGAACCTCTGTATGGAGATGCTGTGGGCATTTGGGCCTCAGAGGAGGCTGACCTCATGGGTGGCTTGGCTCTGGTCACGTGCACCTCAGCTATGTACCCTTGGCTTGGAAGATTGACCTCAGCCATTTGTCCACCTTACTGAGCTAGGTCCTTTCATCTTACTGAATTCTCACCTCCTTCTAGAAGTCTTCTTTCACCTACTGTACCAGGCAGGCTCCCATCCCTCCATTCATAGAAACACAAATCTCAGTGTTGTAAAGGACTTTAAGTTGCCCATGGCCAACCCCCACCCAAAGAGAAACACCCCTGAGGCGGTGGGCAGCTTCTCTGTCCATGCCTCCGTGATGGAAGCTTTACTGCTACTTTTGCAGGAGGCAGCCTGTTTCTAGTTGGAGAGGTCTATTAGAAAATTCTTGGCTGGGTGCCGTGGCGCACGCCTTTAATCCCAGCACTTTGGGAGGCCGAGGAGGGCGGATCACGAGGTAAGGAGTTTGAGATCAGCCTGGCCAACATGGTGAAACCCCGTTGATACTAAAAATACAAAAATTAGCTGGGTGTGGTGGCGCGCACCTATAATGCCAGCTACTTGGGAGGCTAAGGCACGAGAATTGCTTGAACCCAGGAGGTAGAGGTTGCAGTGAGCTGAGATTGTGCTACTGCAGTCCAGCCGGGTGACAGGGCGAGAGTCTGTCTAAAAAAAAAAAAAAAAAAAAAAGAGGAAATTCTTGAGGAGCCAGGCACAGTGGCTCACGCCTGTAATCCCAACATTTTGGGAGATCGAGGGGAGCAGACCACTAGAGGCCAGGAGTTCGAGAGTAGCCCGGACAACGTGGTGAAATCCCATCTCTGCAAAAGATTTGAAAAAATAGCCAGGCATGGTGGCACATGCCTGTAATCCCAGCTACTCAGGAGGCTGAGGCATGAGAATCACTTGAATCTGGGTAGTGGAAGTTGCAATGAGTTGAGATAGTGCCACTGTACTCCATCCTGGCCAAAAGAGACCCTATCTCAAAAAAAAAATTCTATATATAATATATATGCACTCCTATAATTTCCACTGAGAGGGTGGTGATGGAGGTTCTGAGACCACATCATCGTGGGGCTAGTCAAGAGAGCCAAGGCTGCTTAGCTTGCACTGCAGAAAACGCAGGGAGCACAGCTTTCTTCAAATGTGTGCAGGCTGCCGAGTGGCAGAGGAGGAGACCCATTCCGGTGATTCATTTCGTGCATTACACTTATACAATGTCAGGGCTGGATGGGGTCATCAGAGTCATATCCTCATTACACATGAGGAAACAGAGGCCTGGAATTGCTGTGGCGTGCCCAGGGCCATGTGGCAGAAGAGGTGGGACCGGGAGACTGTGTCTCCATTGCCTTCACCTCTTTTCTGCCATCCAGTCTCTTGCACATAACTCCTGGGTACACACAATTTTTCAAGTGTGCACAAACACTAGAATTTTATTGCTAATCACTGAAGTCCCTTAAAAGTTTGCTCAAAGCAATTTATTTAATGCTTCCCCCCCGACCCCCCACCAACCCTGCAGCTGCATGAGTGACCTGCTTTTCTGGTTAGACTAGCAGCTCTTTAATTTTTATTTATTTATTTTTTGTAGAGACAGGGTCTCCCTAGACTAGCAGCTCTCGTGGAGTAAGGATCAAACCACAAACCACTTTTCCCCCTATCTTTCTATACAGTTCCTGAAGGAGACAGCTATGCGTTCAATCCAAAATCCTGGCTGACTGCCCTGCAGATGGAGTTCAGTCTAGTCCAGGCCAACCTCAGCTGAGTGCCCACTCTGCCAGGCACAGCGTCATATACCCCGATGCATCAGACCCACTCCCTGCCCCAGGAGCTCACAGCACTGTTAGGACCCCTGTTCATTGCACTCCAGCTTACTTGCTCTCCGGGGCAGCCTAAGCCTGGCCTCTTTCTCTGTCCCCCTCCCTGAGATCCCGGATCTCCCTCCCGTACTTCTCTGGGAACGGGCACAGCAGAAGGCCACGATGGTTGCCATAAGGACGAGGAAGGCCACACCAGCTCCTACGGCCACCCCAATGATGACGGCCATCGGCACAGACTCTGTGGGAGAGAAGCGGGCACAGCTGACGAGGGATGGGGAACAGCCCATGGTTCCCCCCAGGATCTCACCCTGTTCCTTCGGGCGCAGCCCCTGCCACACGGACCCTTCCTGGGAAATGCCTCCGTGGGGCCTAGGCAGGCACAGGCTGAGTCCAACAGGGGTCAGCTCTAGCTGGGGCTGCAAAGACCAGGGTGGAAGACACGGGGGCTCGGTGGGTGGAGGAGAGGACAGAGGGAATGGGGGTAAGGGGCAGAGGAAGGAGAGTGAGGCAGGCAGACACAGAGAAGGGCGGGCAGGGGACAGGAAGACGGGAAATGAGGGGTGAGGCTGGCATGGTGAGCTCTCTCTGGCATTGAACAGGAATGCTCTATCACATAGTGGCCAGTGAGTCATCGGCCCTGGCTTTTTTTGAAAAATGACTATGGTCACTGCCCTTGTTTGTTCGGTATGTTTTCTCTTTTCCTTCCCTTTCTCGGGTGCATATGGAGGGCACCCGGCTCTTAGCATTTCCAGGTCTAAGCGGCTTCCCCACAGGCCGGCTGGGCATCAGTAGTTGTGGCCCTCAGGGGTCCAGGGGCCAGGGAGCAGGGCTACAGCTCCTCCGCTGCCGGCTCTCTAAGGAGAGAGGCCCCTTTCCCACCATCTCCAGGTCTGCGGCTTCTCCTTTGAGGCCAGCCCTCTGAGCAACCTTGCACCTCTCTTGCCAAGAGACGCCCACACACCGGGCAGGCAAGCCCTCACCCCTGCTGAGACTCTGCAGCCTGTCTCCTGCCCAAGCCGAGTAGGGTAGGGACAGGGAGGGTAAGGAAGGAGTCGGGGTGATCTTCCAGACAGCCCTGGCCCTTCTACAGCTGCAAGGGGGGCCTGAGCACATCATTTGGGGCCATGAGGGGTCCATCAGGAATGGAACTAGAGAATGCTGGGGCAGGGAGAACTTGGGGCTCTCACTGAGGTCCAGAGGAGTCAAGTGATTTGGCCAAGGACACACAGCAGCTGCAGAGCTAGGGTCAATCCAGGTCTCCTCTCACTGCCCCCCCGCCCGCAACTCGCCCCACTTCCACCCCATCCAGCTCCACTGACTGCACAACACGTGAGAGCCTCCAAATCTCACGTGCTTGGTACAGCCCAGACTGCTGCTGATCTGAGTCCTGGCTCCATCCCTTCTTTTGAACAATTGACTTTGCCTCTATTCTATCTGTAGAATGAGGATAGTGGTACTAGCCCCTCTGAGGGTTGTTATAGGCTTGAGCTGGGTGAATGTGGGCAGAGGCTTTGGAGCAGAGCCTGGCACCCAGCCCTGTTGGGTGCTTGCTGCTGTTACCTGGGAAGGGGATCACTAGCAGTTCACAATCCTTTTTGTTGAGATGGAGTCTTGCTGTGATGCCCAGGTTGGAGTGCAGTGGCACAATCTCAGCTCACTGCAACCTCCGCCTCCCAGGTTCAAGTGATTCTCCTGCCTCAGCCTCCCAAGTGGCTGGGATTACAGGTGCATGCCACCATGCTCGGCCAATTTTTGTACTTTTAGTAGAGATGGGGTTTCACCATGTTGGCCAGGCTGGTCTTGAACTCCTGACCTCAGGTGATCTGTCCACCTCAGCCTCCCAAAGTGCTGGGTTTACATGCGTGAACCACCACACCTGACCAGGAGTTCAGTCTTAAAGGCCAGAAAAGTTCTTTCTAAAGACTGAGCCCCTCCCCAGCCTACTCTGCATTCATCAGAGGTGGCAAGGGGGCAACTGGGGACAACTAGGTATCAGTTCTGGGCTGTAAGCCTCTTGTCTTTTTCTTTAAAGAGAGGAGAAAGGCCTCAAACCCTGGCCTCTGAAGATGCTGCTGGGAGGAGGTATTGAGGGGTGTGGGAGGGGGCAGCCATTTGCCCTCTGGCTGACCTGGCACCCCTGGCTAACAGTGTTGCTGGTTAAGCTGGTGCATCCCTTTACCACCCAGGACTTGCACACAAAGCCACTCGTTACCTACCAATTACTGGCCAGGACAACTGCAGGGGTGACGGAGGGGACCAAGAGAAGGTGGAGTGGTGGACACTTAGGGATTGAAATGCAAGGTGTCCGGGTTGGTTTGACAGTCAGACTGAGAAAAGGGACTGGGCCTCAGCTGAGCTTGCTTTGGCCTGGACGCCTCTGTCTCTAGGTTTCAGTTCCATTAGGAAAGGGAAGCTGCTTTGGCAGCTCACTGGCTCTCTGCTTTTGAATTTGATTGATTTGGGTCAGTTTCTCCTCAGATTCCTAGTAAGTTTCCTTGGAAAAACATGGGGCTTGTCTCAGCGGAACTCAGAGCCAAAGCATGCCTGTGGAAGGCTCCTTAACACCTCTGGGCCTCAGTGCTTCGTCTGCACCCTGGAGAGCCAGGCAGTGGTATCCAAGGTGCCTTTTGATCCTGGCACTCCCAGCCCACGTTTCCATGCACTGTGAATGGCTGGAGGAGGGGTGCCATCTTAGCTGGACAGCGGTTCCCAGGCAGGTGGGCAGGGGCAGAGCAGGGGGTCTTGTGGGTGTGGAGACAAGTGTCCCGGGGTGGCATCCCTTCCCAGTCCCCGGCCTGCCTGTGTGTATTTCCTCCTTGCCTGGCTTCCTGAGGTCTGGCCTAGGGCACTGTGCAGGCCCCTCATCTCTGCACAGAGCCTCCCCTGCATGGCCCCTGGAGAGGGACGGGGTGGGGAGGGGCTGTCCCCACTCAGCCTCGCCTTCATCCAAGGTGGTGTGCCAGGCACCAGGAGTCAGCCATGGAGTGGGGAAGGTGTTGGGGAGTTCTGGATGAGTGTGAGCAGACATACGCAACATGGAGACGGGAGACACCACCCTCAGCCCTAGCATGGACCCGGGGAGAAGGCAGCAGGAGGCTGGCAGCTTTCTGGGTTGTCCCAGTGTGGGCCTCTGCAAGCAACCTGTGCCCTGGGTTGGTGCACTGATAGGGGCATGTCTGCCAGGAGGGGCAGAGGCAGGGGCATGAGGATCCCACGTGGAGCTTGTTGAGGAGGTGGCACAGGCCAAGGGCCAGTGTGGCAGGAGACCCGGGACGGAGGACCACTCGTCTTCAGCATGGTCACAGAGCCTCCCCTGCTTGTCCCGATTCTCTTTTCTGGTTTTCTGCTTGGGGGTGGGGTCGAGAGCGACTCCACCCAGGGGGCCTGATGAGTCACTGCTTTGCTGCTCGTGCCTGGGGAGGGAGGCGCTGCCCTGCAGCCTCAGCCTGGGGTGAGATGACACTTCCACCTTCCACAGGGACTGCAGGAGTGAGGGGGGCAGCAAACAGCGAGCATGGATTGCACAGGCCCAGCAAGAGCTGGGGCCCCCAGCATCCTGGGAAGCAGTGGCCAAGCTGGTGATGATGTGGAGAAGCGGGAAAAGTTGGGGAGATACTGGAGGCAGAAGGCAGTCAGGACAGGGGTGAGTTGACCCCAGAGGCCAGGAACCAGGGCTCCCGAAGAGAAAGGATGGAAGGAATGAAGCAGGGAGGAGCGAGAGCCAGTGTCCCGGAGAGGAAGGAGCTGTGGGCTCCATCGGCAGGCAGGAGACAGGTCTCTGGGGTCCCTAGGCCCAAGCTGGCTGGGACCCCCTCTCCCCACTGCTCTGACTACACTAAACCCTCAGGAAGGGGGAGGGCAGAGATGTTAGCGGCCAGAACAGGCCTCCCTACCCCCTGCTGGGTTCCCACCCCAGCTAGCCAAGAAGTCCCTTCCCCCCTCCCAGGGTTGTTCTCATGGTCTCCTTCCGTACCTGCTTCCAGCCCGGCTCCCGACTTCATTTCTGAACCTGTTTGGAAATAAAGCAAGCGTCTACAGCCAGGGCCTGGCTGGCCAGGGTGGGGTGGGACTGGGGATTAGCTGCTTGAGAGGGGCTGGGCCAGGGGCTCCGTTCCCAGTCGTGTCTCTGGGACCCCCAATAGATCCAGGCCAGCCCAGCTGAACTTGGAGTTCATACAGACTGACTCAGAGACTCCGGAGGGGCTAGGGACCAGAGAGAGAAGTCATGTCTTGGAGGGGCCTGGGGAAGTTGGGGTGAGAACACTTGGGGGAGGGCTTGGGGGGTGGGGGCACCACGGGGAAGACATGGAGGGTAGGCAGCAGGGGACCAGGAAGGTTTGGGATGATGTGTGGATGATATTATGCAAATAATGTGCAAAGCGTTATGCAAAGCAGCACCTATTAGGGAAGAGGTGTTGGGAGGCGCTGTGTGATTTGACCCATAGCTGTGATCCCAGTGTGGTCCATGGAGGCCTGGGGTCCCGGCTGAGGCCACCTGCTTAGCCCAGAATCTCTTGCTGGGCCTGACAGCCTGAGAGTGGGTCTTTACCTAAGAGGGTATCAGAGACTGCCAGGACTGAGGTCTCCTAGGGCCCCGAGGTCCATCCAGACGCCCAGGCCCAGCTGAGCACAAATTCCTTGTCCACCATGGCTTAGCTCCTGCTGGCAAAGGGGCAAGATCTGCCGCCCCTCTCAGGACCCAGCTGGCTGCTGGCTGTGGTGGAGCTTCCAGAGCCACCCCTCCGTGCCCCTCCTAGGCTCCTCGTCCTGCTATCTTTGCCTGAGAGCCCTAAGCAGACGCTAGAGATTTGAGCATCTATGACCAGGAGCTGGGACATCAGTGCATGGGGGCACAGTGGGGTGAGGCTTCTTTCTCCTCCCACCTCCCTCTCACCCACCTGGCTGCTCTGCCCAGTGCTGCCCTTGGGGCGCAGGGGTCCATGTGCCTCTTGGGTCTGCAGGTGGTCTGAGCCCAGCCCCTGACCCTAGGGATCTGGACAAGCCAGTGCAACCCCTTAGTTTTATCCTGGGTGCGTTCTGTGGGACTTCTGTCTGAGTGACTGGATGAACTTCTCATCTTAACTGCGGCTGGGCCAGGTTCCCAGCACACCCATGCCAGTGTGTCCCATGCTCCACCCAGGCATGACACCTCCCAAAGGGCACTTTGGTGTCAGACCAGGGCCCATGGTGGAGGGCAGGGCACAGAAGCCAGGGCCTCTGGAGGCTGCTGGGCGGCTTGTCACTGCCACCAGCCTACTCACTGCTGTGGTCACCTCCCACTGAAGCATCGCCCTCAGGGGCTGCCACTCTAAGCTGTGTTCTTCCCCTTCTCGATTCCCGGCAGAGGCTGGTGCCCCTTGCTTTAGCGGGGAACCTGGCTGAGCAGGCTGCTGGCTGGCTAGGCTGTGTGGCCGGCCAGGAAGAGCACCGTGGCTTGTCCTTGGGCCCAAACCCATTTGCAGCCACCAGGGCCCTGCCCTAGGCCAGGAGAGGGCCCCGCTGGCCCTGTCATTCCCTCACAGCCCCGGCAGCTCTCACCTTGCTCCTTGAGCCGGATGATCTCGGTGTCGGAGCCGAAGCTGTTCCAGGCCGTGCAGTTGTAGATGGTCTGAAAGTCGGCCCGCACGATGTTGCTGATGGTCAGGGTGGAGATGACGCCCTCCTCCGTGCTGATGGTCTCCACCGTGTAGCGTCCAGATGTCCCTGACTCCAGGACATTCTCCTTCCAGGACCAGGCCTGCCCGGGGGGCGCAGAATCAGGAGGAGACCCCACCAGAGGGGCCCAGGACACGCCCACGCCAGAGTCACAGTGCCACTGCGCTGCTCATGTTCATGCTCACTGCCACACATGCATGTGCACACAGGTATGTATGCATGCACACACACTGCAGATATGCACACATGCATGTGCACACACAACACGTCACCACACGTGCATGCACAGCATCCTGCACACTGCAAACATGCATGCACACATGTGCACACATAACACAAACACACCACATGTCTATGTCCAGCACCCTACACATGGCCATGTTTACATACACCACACCACACAGGCCACAAATGGGTACACACAGCTCTACACACACACCACAAATGTGCACCCACTACAACACACACAACATACATATACCATCAACAGGTATACACACAGGTATGTGCACACACACCACACCACAAACATGCATACATAAGTACATGTACCACAACACACATAAACATGCATCACAACACATGCACGCACAAAATCACACGTAGACATTCTGGCATACATGTGCACATGCCATAACACACATACACACATCACAATGCGTACACAGCACACTCCACACTGAAAACATGATACAGACATCTATGTACACATGGCAGACATACCACGTGTACACACAACACTCACTCCCCCAAACACATGTACACATGCACGCACACACCATGATGCACACACCATACACCATAATACAACACACCTTGCAAGCATGCTTACACACATGTACATACTACAATACACACTGCAACACATGCACACATTTGTCATACGCACACCACCATGTGTACAGTTACTCACATGAGATACACATGCTCACACACAAGTACACACACACCAACAGATATACGTGTTCACATATGCCATGACACACGTACACGGCAACACACCCACACCACATATATACACAATCCACAAACACATGTACACACACATATTCTGGGGCATCCTCGGAGGGTCTTTCCATCCCAGAAGAGGGCCTGGGGAGCATCTTTCTGGGAAAAGTAGGCGCCCTGCTGGTGCACGCCCTGTGCCTCCACACAAGGGTCCCTGGGACTGCGCCTGCCTGGGCGGGTGTGAGTTAGGACAGCAGTCGCACGAGTGTGTCTATCTCTGGGATGTTGTATGCATGTGGGAAGTGTCTACAGAGCTGTGTGTGCGATCACCTTCGTCTACCTTAGTTTACAGGGCCGCCGGTGAAGAGTTTTCAGAGTTGGCCACATACACTGTCTGCATCTCATCATGTGAGCGCCTCGCACCCCTGGTTGAGGGCTGATGAGAGGGTCTGGGTTTCTCAAGCTCAGTGCTGTCGTCACGCTGGACTGACCCGTTCCTGGCTGTGGGGCTGTCCCAGGCACCGCAGGATGTCAGCAGCACCCTGGGCTCTACACACCCGGTGCCAGGAGCATCCTCCAAGTGGTGACAACCAAAATGTCTCCAGGCACTGCCGGATGTTCCCTGGGGCCAGTGAGACCACTGGCCTAGAATCAGATATTTCTGGAGAGAAGTTGTGAAAATGTCCAAGAGTGAATGGAATATTTTACAATGAGCATGTGTTACATTTATAATTAAAATGATTAGAGATAAAGTCAGTGGGGAGGCAGAGGTATTAGTTTCATTTGTGAGTCCTTGCAATTTTTTTGTGAATCTTTCAGAAAGTGAGTGAACTGAATGCTTGAGAAAGTGTGTAGCAGCAATAATACTCTAACAATATCTTAGTTTACAGGACGACAGTTTCAGTTGGTGCAGCCTGGGTGTCTCAGCCCCCGCACGCACGAGTTAGTGGTGACCTCAGCTGCTCCACGTCTGGGCCAGCCCCCACTCCCTGCACAGCTGCCCTGTGAAAAGGTACAACTGCCCTGTGCACTGGCCCCTGGCAGTCATCTAGCAGGATTTTGCCAGACACTGGAAATTACTACAAATATTTTCACCCCAATAGTGCTATAAAATGTCTACTTTTCTTTATTTTTATGCCTGAGATCCCTCCAGTTTCAGATGGATTTGGGTACAAGACTCTGCTCCTGGATCACCTGAGGTCAGGAGTTCGAGACCAGCCTGGCCAACATGGTGAAACCCTGTCTCTACTAAAAATACAAAAAAATTAGCTGGGCATGGTGGTGGGCACCTGTAATCCCAGTTACTCGGGAGGCTGGGGCAGGAGAATTGCTTGAACCCCGGGGGTGGAGGTTGCAGTAAGCTGACTTGCGCTATTGCACTCCAGCCTGGGTGACAAGAGTGAAACTCCATCTCAAAAAAAAAAAAAAAAAGAAAGTCTCTGACCCCACCTTAAAACATTTTTGGTGGGGGTAGAGACAGGGTCTCACTATGTTGCCCAGGCTGGTCTCAAACTCCTGGGCTCAACTGATTCTCTTATCTCAGCCTTCCAAAGAGCTGGGATTACAGATGTGAGGCACTGTGCTCAGCAAGCCCCTCCCTTTAAAAAAATGCAAATACTGGCTGGGTGCAGTGGCTCATGCCTGTAATCCCAGCACTTTGGGAGGCTGAGGTGGGATGATCGATTAAGCCTAGGAGTTTGAGATCAGCTTAACATGGTGAGACCCTGTCTCTACTGAAAATACAAAAATTAGCTGGATGTTGTGGCATGTGCCTATAGTCCCAGCTACTCAGGAGGCTGAGGCATGAGAATTGCTTGAACCCAGGAGGTGGAGGTTGCAATGAGCTGAGATCACGCCACTGCACTCCAGCCCAGGTGATAGAGCGAGACTCTGTCCCAAAAAAAAACAAAACAAAAAAACCAAATACCTTGTAGGGGTGCTGAGAATGGACTCCTCAGTTGCCTTAGCTGCATTGTAGGGGTAAGTGCTTTGAAGAAGGGAGGGAGAATGGAATGGTCACTTTAGAGGGGATGATTGATAGATACCAGGGCAGGTTACCATGGACGGTAAAGGCATGGAGACCTGGCAAGGAGGACTCCGGGTGCGCAGAAAGGGATCACTAAGTATTAACTGTGCTCTAAGATTTCGCTAAAGACTGGCCTGGAGCTCAGGAAAAGGAAGAAGTCATTTGTCTTTTCTCTCCAGTACCCTCATGTGCCCCTCTGCCCTTAGGATTCGGAATTTGGTCAGAACCTTTCATGTCAGAGCTGAGCAGAATGGCAGATGAACCCTGGGAGCACTGCCTATTCTGAGAAGGGAGTCTGCCTGCAATTTCATCTTCATGATGCTTTTCCGAGGCAGCCAAGGCAGGTATAATTTTCCTCAGTGAGGAAAAGGAGCCTTGGAGATGTGCACTGCCTGGCTGGCCACCTAGCTATTGGCAGAAGTGACCATCGGGCTGCTGGCCTGGCCCCTGCTTGCCCTCCCAGAAGCACTCACAATGCGATCCGGCGGTGGTGTGCTCCGGATGAAGCATTTGATCTGGCCCTTCTCGCCATGGAGGGCGTGTTGGGTCTGGGTGCTGGAGATGATGGGGGGTCCTGTTGAGAGACAGCATCCCATTAGGCACCTGGGAAGGGCAGGTCCCTGCTGGCGCCCTCTTGGGTGGGTTCAGAAGTGTATTCATTACTCCAAGCATTCAGCAAACATTTGCTGAAGGCCTGTATGTGCAAGGTAAAGTGCAAGGTAGAGGACTCAGAGATAAATTAGGCATTCAGTCATAAACCTCTCAAGGGATCATGAGCAAATGCTTCTAAGTCAGAATCCCCAGAAGACATAAATAACTGTAATAAAAGGTGGTGAGTATTAGTACCACAGGAGCGGTGCAGATAAAGTGCTAACCGACTTCAGAGGAGAGAGAATAATTCTATCTGGCGTACAGGCAGAGCTTTAGGGAGGAGGTGGTAAGCCTGGAAAGGGGGCGGGGAGGTGTCTGGATGAAGGAAGACTACCCCGCCTTTGCCAGCTGCACCTCTGCACCAGCTGCAAGCCATTCTTCAGATATCCAGTAGAGGGCGCCCTTGCCTAACAAACGGGAGGTTTTCAGCCAGCCGGGCCAACGGGAAGAAGTGGTTGCTGTCTCTCTCTTAAGGGCGGGAATCGCCTTGGAAGGGTGGGATGCATGCACTGGCCGTGTTCACAGCCTTCCTCCCACCGTGTCTCAGGAGGTCCTACAGTTCATCGCCTTGTCTGCCTCCACGTCCATACCCAGACTGCCCAAGTGAGGCCACGGCTCCCAAACAGACCGCAATATTATATCACGGAGAGTGGCTCATGTTTGTGGGTGTCAGGTTGAGGCGCCTGTCTCATTCACCACTTTGCACAGCCAAGAGAGTCCACCCAGCGCCTCCTGTCGGCTTCTGCCTGTTATCTAACCCAAGTCTTTCCTGTGTGATGTCCCCCACCCCCGCACCTCCCCCCACCCATCTGTGAAAGACAAAGAAGGAGCAGCTAGTTCAGCCTTTGCTCTGCTGGCTTCCTGGCTGTGCTGGGTGGTTGACGGATGGGGATAGGGACGGAAACTGTCATGCTCCCTTTCTAATCCCTGGGGTAACAGTTGAGCCTTAGATGGCAGATACCAGAGGAAAGAGAGCTGGGAGTTAACGGATCTGGAGAACAGGCAGAATTATGCTGGGTACAAAACAAAAATTGCTGCAAACATAATTGCTGTTTATTAGCCACCTTAATTAAAGCAGATTTGCATATCTATGAGTAGCTCTCAGCCAAGCGAGAGAAAAGGTACTGGAGAGACTCTGGTGACTTCTGTTGAGTTTGATAAGGCAAAGGGTTTGGGGCAGTGTGAGGTGGGTGTGGGGGACCCTCCATGCCTTTAAGGGTGGGCTGAGCGCTGCCCTCCTTCCTAAAAATCCCTTAGCTCCAAGAGGCCTAGGACCCAAAGAGATAAGGAGATTGATGGTTTAGGAACCCCGGATAGTGCTTTGTTTTGCTGCTGGACTAAAAGGTGTTGATACCATAAAACCTTTTCCTTGAGCTTCCCAGGAACTAAGAATTCCCTGAGGGGTTTTCAGGATTCTAAGAGCCATCATCAAATGCATCTGCTTCTTAGAAGAAAACAAAAACCAGGATAAGGGGAAATAGGCTGAGGGTTAGTAAGATTTCTCTCCCCTATTTGAACCAGATCAGTCGAGGTCTGTGTCAATTTATTTCCCAGAGGACTGCTGCGCTGGGCAGCAGTTGTCCGAGGCTGGGATTTGTCGCGATAACAACCTGATCTCATTTGAATGCTTTCATATCGCTAGCTCCCTCTAGCCCATGCCCAGGTCCCACCCACTGGGCTTCACCCTCCCTCCGCCTGCTCTGCAGAAACAGGGACAGACAGTTCACCCCCTGGCGGGTCTGCCAGGCTCCTCTCCGGGCCCCTAAACGCATCCCCCTGCGTCCAGGTGTGCTAGGCCACCCTAATCTAGCAGAAATAAATGAGCAGTTTCTTTACTTCCCTCCAAGCCCTCCAGCTTTTCTTTGCCTGGAAACCTCAGGGAGCTTGTGCTGGCAGGGGTGGAGGCGGGGTGGGGGGGATAGAAAGAGACCTGAAGAGTGCAGATTCAACCTGGGTCAGCACCAGTGCCCTCCCCGTCCAAGAGAAATGTCCCTCCAGGCCTGTGTTCCCCAGGGGACATTCTCTCCTCAAGAAATCTCTTTAACTCTCCCTTGGAAATGCCTGAACATCTAAAGAGACAGCAGATGTCAGCTCCTCCTTTATCCACTTGTTTTTCCCCAGAAACACCGATGCTCATTTAACAGCTCCAGGCTTGGGGGCCCTGGAGTGCGCGTATGAGTGTGAGCATCCTGGGCTGGCTGGCCATGGGGCCAGCAGAGCTGAACCGGCTGCAGGCACGGACAGCCTGACTTCCCAGCACCCTGGCTGGCGCGGGCTGTGTGGAGGGCCGCTGATTTCACTGGGGCCTGGAGCTCTGAGCCGAGTGTCAGACACCTGCACTGAAAGGAACAGGCTGTAGCCTGTGTTGCCATGGATATACGGGGCCGCGATCAGATGCTGTTATTTTTAACCCTGCAGTGCCAATTTATTGGTGGTGTCCTGGGGACACACAGGAAAGGCAGGAGGGCTCCGACTTAGGGTTCTGCCAGGACAGGTGGCTGTGAAAGTGCTGGGATCTGGATAGACTCACCCTCCCTCTGGGGCTGCCACAACTCTGGGGTGGGGGGAGAGGAATGGAAATAGGTGGGGGGCAGTGCGGGGGGAGCTGGATAATGAGGATAGCAGAGAGGGATGGCTGAGGAGACACCAAGCTGGTTTTGGTTTTCTAGGGAAGGGAGAATAGATGGGGTCATCAGCAGGTGGCTTTCTGGGTGGAGAGGAAGCTGAAGCCCACTGGGATAATTTGGAGACCTCAGCGGGCCCCTCCCTAGGGCCCTGTTCTGGGGCCAGGACCCAGAAGCCCTGTAAACGTTGGTGGCTCAGTTCCCACAGGGGCCCAGAGCTTCGGGGTTTTGATCTGAGGCAGACTGTGGTCGAACAGGGGCCTCCCAAAGGGCGGCGGGCATGACAGAGGTGAGGGGGAGCCTTCGGAAACGGCAGAGGAGTCAGACTGGCAGCTTTGCTTTCTGCCGGTGGCCCAAGCACCTGATAGGCAGGGACATCAGCATTTGTGTCCTGGTGCCATGGCTTTCATGGGTCTGGCCTCAGCCAGGTTCCAGCTTCTGCAGGACTGTCTCCAGCCATCATCCAGGTCTGATCTGATGCCTTTGTCTCTATGCATTTCATGTGACAGTCATTCATCTACTAACTCCCATTGTGAAAACACTCCCCTGCTGCAATTATTTATTTTACTTTATTTTATTATTATTTTTGAAATGGAGTCTTACTCCATTGCCGAGGAGTGCAGTGGTGTGATCTTGGCCCAATGCAACCTCTGCTGCCCAGATTCCAGCGACTCTCCTCTCTCAGCCTCCTTAGTAGCTACAGGTGCTCGCCACTGTGCCCAGCTAATTTTTGCAGTTTTCCATAGAGACAGGGTTTCACCATGTTGGCCAGGCTGGTCTTGAACTCCTGACCTCATGATCCACCCACCTCGGCCTCCCAAAGTGCTGGGATTACAGGCATGTGCCACTGCGCCTTTTTATTATATATAATAAGACATGCTCCCTGTCCTCAATGGGGCCCCTGAACACACCGCCTTGTGGAGATGGTGACGGGGCTCCCTGGCTGGGTGTCTCACATGCAGCAGGAAGAGGCTGATCAGGAGCTGCAGAGATGCGCTCTTAAATTCCCACGAGGCCAGGAGAGGTGGCTCACACCTATAATCCCAGCACTTTGGGAGGCCGAGGCGAGTGGATCGCTTGAGGTCAGGAGTTGGAGACCAGCCTAGCTAACAATGGTGAAACCTTGTCTCCACTAAACATACAAAAATTAACTGGGCGTAGTGGCACTTGCCTGTAGTCCCAGCTACTCAGGAGGGTGAGGTTGCAGTAGCTGAGATCGTGCCACTGTGTTCCAGTCTGGGCAACAGAGCGAGACTCCATCTCAAAAAAAAATTTTTTTTTCTTCATCCCAGGTCATGGTGAGTGGATGAAAGGGTAGATATGCTGGCCACCCAGAGACCTCTGACGCTTCTTTTCCTGGCCAGAATAAAATTTATCACCCACCATTCTGAGGGCTGAGACCCCTTCGAAGGTAACAAACAAGGAGAGAGGTGACCAGAAATACCCAGGCCCTTCCTCCCTCCGCCTGGGTCTGACAGGGATTCCAGGAGGTGGACCTAATCGCTGTCTGCCCATAGTTGGAGGTGACAGCAAGGCCCAGAGCCAGTGACAGCTCTTTTGGGGCAATGCCTGGTGCTAAGATGGCTGGGTCCTTCTTCCCTCCCTCAGGCCTGGCTCATCCCAGTGAGGGTCTTACCGTTGACGGTCAGGGTCACCTCTCGCTCCCCGGCTCCCACACGGGGCACCACAGCCCGGCACACGTACTTGCCCGCATCCTCCTGGCGCACGGATTTGAGGGTCAGGGTCTTCTCGTTGCTCAGGACCTAGGAGAATTGGCAGGTTCAGACACGAAGAGCAGGTGGAGGCTGCGCTCCATCTCTGGGAAGGAGGCAGCTGAGAGGCAGACCTGGGGTAACTGACGCAGCTTCCGGCATCTCAGTAGGACGCAAGGTGGGGAGGAAAGAGGCCAAAAGTTTCCTGGTACAGACAATGCCCGTGGGCTGTACAGAGGAGACTCCACCAGCGGAGAGGCCGCCCCGCGTGGCTGAGGATGCTGCATCCCAGGTGCTGCCCCATGGGCTGGGGGAATGCGGGGCAGGTGTGAAGGAGGAGGGAGGTCCCCAGCTGGGGAATTCCAGGCTTCCTCCTATAGAAAGCTCCCTGTACCTGCGGTGGCGTTTCCTCTCCCAGGCTAGCCATGGGTGACATGATTCTTTGAGGGCCCCTGAACCTGTGTTTTCAGAGTCATTTTCAGGATCCCTTTGGGACATAGCCTGGAGTGATGAAAACAGGCTCTGACATGAGCTTGGCCTGCGTTTAAATCCCAGCTCCAGCAGTGAACTTGTGTGTCTTCGGTCAGTTCCTTATCTTCTCAGATGCTCAGTTTCTGTCTATGTATGGGGCCCGGTAGGATAATTCAGTGGCTGCCACATAACAGGCCACATAAAGCTCGGTTTCCACATAAAGCTCGGTCCCCCTGCTTCCCTACCCAAGGCTTTCCCTGTCCCTTCTTATGTGAGGACATCTGACAATCTCTCCTGCACTAAAGAATACATAAGTCTTTTTTTTTTTTTTTAAGGCAGGGTGTTGCTCTGTTGCTCAGGCTGAGTGCAGTGGCGTGATCTCTGCGCACTGCAAACTCCACCTCCCAGGTTCAGGCAATTCTCCTGCCTCAGCCTCCTGAGTAGCTGGGATTACAGGAGCGTGCCACCATGCCCAGCTAATTTTTGTATTTTAGTAGAGATGGGGTTTCACCATGTTGGTCAGGCTGGTCTGGAACTCCTGACCCAGCTAATTTTTGTATTTTAGTAGAGATGGGGTTTCACCATGTTGGTCAGGCTGGTCTGGAACTCCTGACCTTGTGATCTGCCCACCTCAGCCTCTGAAAGTGCTGGGATTACAGGTGTGAGCCACTGCGCCCGGCTGACTACATATGCCTCATAAGCCAAAGTCCAAGGCTGAAAGGTGACTTTATTTTAGGGAAGTTAAAACAGCCTTTTTTTCTTTTCTTTTTCCTTTTTTTTTTTTTTGAGACAGGGTCTTGTTGCTATGTTGCCCAGGCTAGACTTAAACTCTTGAGCTCCTGTGATCCTCCCACTTCAGCCTCCCGAGTAGCTGGGACCACAGGTGTGTACCGCCTGTGGTGGCAAAGCCTTTCCAGGGACTTCCCTCCCAGTGCACTGCTGACCACCTACTTTTCTTACAAGGTTTAGGAGAGGGCAAGACTGCAATGGCTGAATGTGCTCAGGGTGAGATGGCCACATGAGGGTGCCTGGGTTTCCCCTCCTCTTTCTGGGGTCTTTCTCCCTGTGGCTCACACTGGAGGCTGACTCCCCCAGTCTAATAGTGAGAGGGGCCTGGACAGCAGTTCCCTTGTGCCCCACTGTCCCCCACCCCCTGCCAGCGGCGCCCCGAGGTCTGAGCTGCAGACTCACCACTCCGGAGCCGCGCTTCATCCAGACGATGGTCAGGGATGGGTTGCCGGTCCAGGCGCAGCTGAAGATGGCATCAGAGCCCAGATCCACGAGCAAGGATTGGGGTTCTGTGGTCATCCGGGGCCCAACTGTGATGTGAGGAAGAAGGAGACAGGATCAGGTGGGTGGGGAGCTCTGGGACCCTCCTTTTCCCCCCAGACCTTGAGTGGGGGAAGGGAGGCAGTGGAGTACTTGTGCCACCTCAGTCACTTCCATTTTAGTCCTCTGCCTGGGTGGGGTCTGAGGTCTGGGAGTGGGATTCAGGAAGTAAGGAGGAGACCCCTCTCCCAAGGCTTAGCCTCTCTTAGGCCCACGTAGGTGGTCAGCAGCATGGGGGCTGGGAAGAAGGTGCTAGGGACCAGGTTTTGCCTGAATTCACCCCCAGGGCTCTCTTCCCCTTCCGTCTGTCTGGATCCCACCTGGTGCCAGAAAGTTGGGGAAGCCCTCCATCCCAGTGGCGGGCAGGGGCCCTCCCCCTTCCCTGGAAATCTGGGCCCTTGGGACCTTCATGCCTCTGCCTTCAAGCTAGCTCCCATCTCCTCCAGCCTCAGCCTTCGTGACCTGGAATTGAGTGACTGGTGCACCTCTGGGGTGGGATGGGGGCTCTGAGATGCAGGGTGATGGAGGCATCTCGTGACCCACGCCTCCTCTCCAGCTTTTCCACCTGATGCTCTCAGGCCACCCTCTTATTCCAGCCATCCCAGCTTCTGTGTCACCCCTACTGCGGTAGAGCAGCCCTTGCTTCCACTTCCTGCGCCTCTGCTAAGCATTAAAGAGCGGAACGCAGGCTCCTCTCCACCTTCCCCAGCACGTCCGGAGCCTCCTGTAGACCAAGCTTGGTCTACACAGTGGGGGCCATGGGGGGATTCCAGGCCCAGGGTCCGACCGTGGCCAGGTAGGCCTCAGAGTGCTCCTTCCAGGGAGCAGACAGAGCCTGAAACCTGGTGCCAGGAGACCGGGATTAGTCCCTTGATGTAAAAAGGGAGCAACATCCCTTTCTTTGGAGGCTGCCAGGGAGAGGGGGAGGGTCAGATTTGTAAAAGTTTGTAAAAGTGAGTTTAAAACTGTCAGGGGCAGTGCATGAGCTAAGGATGCTTGTTGTGAACGTATCCAGCCAGCTAGTCCATGGCAATGGGCTGCCTCGCTGCGGGTCCCTGCCGGGCCTCCAGTGAAAAAGAGGGGATGTCCATGAGTCCCCTCAGTGGAAGGCAGTGGAGCGTGTGGGTGGGTGATGGATTTGGTCATTGCCTGGGTTCACTTCTCATTCAGCCACTTACTGTGTGACCTCAGTCCTCCATCTCCTTATTCAGATGATGGGAATAATAGTATCTACCCATGATGGACTGCATGCTTGTGTTGCCTCCCCATCAATTCATAAGCTGAAATCTTTGCCCCAGTGGGATGGTATCAGGAGGAGGAGCTTGGGGGAGGGGTTAGATCATGAGAGTGGAGACCTCATGATGGGATTAGTGTGCTTGGAAAAAAGGCCCCAAGAGCTTGCTTCTCTCTTTCTGTCTGCCATGGGTGGCCACAGCAAGAAGGCAGCTATCTGTCAGCCAGGAAGAGTGTCCCCACCAGAAACCACCATGCTGGCAAACAGATTTCTGCCACTGAAGCCACTAAGTCTATGGTAGTGTCATAGCAGTCCCAGCCAAGACCTTGACTCATGAGGTCATTACGGGGATCGAAATAAACATGAAATACCACACAAACCAGCTTTTCGCAGAGTGCAAAACATCCTACACTCATAACACATGAAGCTTATGTTGCGTGCAATGAATCCAGCCTGGTTTCTCCAGCCCTAAGCTGAAGCCACCGGGTGCCTGCTTGCCCGAGGAAGCCCGTGCCCCTGCACTCACAGTAGACGTCAACCGTGCGGCTGAGGTTGGTGCTGCCCAGGGCGTTGGTCACCTCGCAGGAGACGGGCTCTGAGAAGTATGTGTAGTCCACTGTGGTCCTGTACACCTCTCCAGATGCCTCCTTGATGATCTGGCCTCGCTTGGCCCACCTGCAACCAAGGCCAGGGGCTGATGTGGGCCTTAAGTGGCAAGGCCAACCCTCTGGGAGTTAGACGCATCCATCTCATGGGAAAATGAGGCCTGGGGTGGGCAGCAAGGGGGCGGTCCCTTGGGAGTCCCTCAAGGTGAATCTTCACAGAAGGGCTACTTCAAGGTCTTAGGGGGAGTTGGTTTTGCTCCCACCCACAAGGTTGTGAAGGCAGTGGACTTTGGTTTGGGGTGTCACCAGGCAGTCAGTGGCACTCAACAAATGGGTTATTCCAGAGGGGGTGAGTTGATTACTTGGCTGGTCAGCCCATCTGCTGGCTAGATGATAGAAAATCCAACTGTCAGTGGGCACACAGCTGACCGTCCTGATCTGAACTGGATCATGGGCCCCATTGGAAAAGAAGGAGGTCAAGTCCATGACCTCAGAGGCCAGGGTCAAATGGTACATGCTCTTACATGTGCACACACACACATACACACACAGACACACTGACAAGGCGAGAAGCTGTAGGAGAGGTAAGACGTAGGGGCTCCCTCTCCAATCCAGACAGTGGAATATTAATACCCATCAGGAGGAGTGGCATGAGCGAGTGGCCCTGCTGCCCCCTCTTTCCTCTGGACCAGCCCTCAGTTCTCCTGTCCTGTTCTGCCTCCTGCCTCCATGGGGTACTGCATGGTGCCTCCTCACCCCACAAAGTCCTCCCAGTTTCCCCGGATGGCACATGCTCTTCTTCCTGCCTGGCCTCTGCCCTTGCAGCCTGGCTTTGCTCCTCTGAGGCAGTGGCTCCATCAGCACTGGTTTGGTGAGGGGTACTGAGTCGGAAGGTTCTTTTGTCAGCCAATTGGTACTACACCATGGGGGAGGACAGGAGGCCTCTGGCTTGGTTTAGATCTGGTTCTGGGGCAGTGACACCTGTGTTGGACCAGGGACCCAGCAGCCTGCTGTGTGCAGACAGCACCAGAGCCCCACAGGGGTGTATGTGTGTACACATGTATGTGTGTGCATGTGAATTCATGGGAATGTGTGCATGTGTGCATGTGAGTGTGCATGTGTGGATGTGTGTGTGCATGTGTATGTGTCCATGTACTTGTGCAAGTGTGTCCGTGTGCATGTTTGTGCATGTGTATGTCCATGTGTGAGCATGTGCATGTGTCCACGTGCATGTGTGTCCATGTGCGTGTGTGCATCCATGTCCATGTATGTGCACATGCATGTGTGCATGTGTGTCCACTTGTGACTGTGTCATATGATTGTGCATGTGTGTGTGCTTATATGCCCATGTGTGTACATGTGCATGTGTGTGTCCACGTATGACTGTGCCCACATTTGAGTGTGTGCATGTGTGTGTGTCTGTGTGTGAATGTGTGAAATGTGTGCATGTGTGTGTGCATGTGTGAGCATGTGCATGCATGACTGTGAATGTGTGAGCTTGTGCACGTGTGAGCATGTGGATGTGTCTGTGCATGTGTGAGCGTGTGCACGTGCGTGCATGTGTGAGCATGTGTATGCGTGACTGTGTGGATGAGTGAGCATGTGCACGTGTGTGTGAATGTGTGTGTGTGCATGTGTGACCGTATGGATGTGTGAGCGTGTGCACATGAGTGTGTGGATGTGTGTGCATGTTTGTGTGGATGTGTGAGAGTGTACATGTGTGAGTGTGTGGATGTGTGTATGTGCATGCGTGACCATGCGGATGTGTTAGCGTCTGCACATGTGAACATGTGGATATGTGTGTGGATGTGTGAGTGGATGTGTGAGCATGTGGACGTGTGAGTGTGTGCATGTGTGCATGTGTGCATGTGTGCATGTGTGAATGTGTGGATGTGTATATGTGTGGATGTGTGAGAGTGTGGACATGTGAGCATGTGGACATGTGAGCATGTGGACTTGTGTGTGCATGTGTGAGCATGTGGATGTGTGAGCGTGTGGACATGTGAGTGTGTGGATGTGTATGTGTGTGCATGTGTGAGCATGTGGATGTGTATGTGTGTGCATGTGTGAGCGTGTGGATGTGTGTGTGCATGTGTGAGTGTATGTGTATGTGTGTGCATGTGTGAGCATGTGCATGTGTGAGCATGTGCATGTGTGAGCGTGTACATGCGCATAAGCATGTGCAGTTGGGGGCTTCCTTAAGGATCTCCAGGGAGTGAGAGTTCTCCATCTCCCTGGTTTAATCCTATTCTGGACAACATTCTTTTTTTGAAACCACAGGAACATCTCTTCAGGCTCTTTCCACTGCAGTTGAAGCGTCTTTCGGGAGTTTGTCTTTCCAGAGCTGCAGAGGCTCCTTGCTTCCAGAGCGTCACCCTGCAGTCACTGCTCCCTGGACATGCAGTGTCTCTGCTCCCCTGCTTTCCTTCCCCTTTCTCATTCCTGGAGCCTTTCCTGGCACCACAGACACCGTATCCTGCCCTTCCCTCCTTTAGCTTCTTGCCTCCATCTAGCCCATCCAGCCCCAAGAGAGAGCTGCTTCTTGGCATTGCACAGAACACCTAGGCTGGCACCACGCAGTTGTTATTGCAAATTAATATTGGGTAATTATTAAGAATACAATTAATAATAACAATTATAGTTTTACAACAGAGCAAACCATAGCTCCCTGAGAGCTTAAGGAGCTTCCCAACAAACCATTATGAGTTATTCATGAGTCTTTTCAATTTCTAACTAATTTAATGACCAGACTTAATAGTCAGGCCGGCCCCTGACTGCGGTAAATGAATTCAGTTCCAGAAGTGTGTCCAGTTCCCCATTTCCTTCTACCCTGCTGAGGGGGCCAGCTGGTGGGCGTGGCGGAAGGCCAGGTGGGGAGCTGGCTGGGCTGGGAGGGCAGGGAGCCCTGGCTGCTCACAGATCTGGGTGCCGGGCTGGGGCTGGAGGGTTTGGGCCCAGGTGACTGGGCCAAGCATGCTTCTTCCTCCGGTCTTCCTAGAGAAGATGCAGCTCCCTCCTCTTCTTCCCTGGCCCCTCACCAGGAGCACCACGGAGGGTGGAAGCCCCTCATGCTTGGCGTTGAATTATCAGCAGAACTGCTGCTGGTTCTGGGTGCCGCGGTTCCGCTCCCGCCCTGTCCTCTCCTCTCAGGGTGAGTGAGTGGGAGAAGGCAGGCACCGGATGCTGTGGGGGCTGGGTCTGCAGAAGTCCAAGCCAGGCCTTTTGGGGAGGGGCCTCTGGACCCCACAGAGCCCCCGGCTCACATCTCTCCCAGCTGGTCTTTCTTCCCCTCCCGCACTGAAAAACACTCGAGGGGTCCCTGCCAAAAACACAGAGGCTCAAACCACTGTATCCAAGCAGCTGCCCAAGGATCCAGGCCAAGAGCCAAAGAGCGAGTCCCTCCGCGCCCTCTTCGCGCCTCTCCTGATTTTGGTGCGGTTTCTTCTTCCCTGTCCTTCCTCTTCGTCTCCTTTCATCTCCCCACTCACCTCCCCCTGATGCACTCTTGCTTCCCTACCTCTCCCAGGCCCTCTGAAAATGCAGTCAGCTTAAGCCTCTCCCAATCAATGTCTAATTCGGTCTGAACAAATGTAAGAGGATTAATTATTTATATCACAGAATCAGAGGGCCCAGAGTGTCACAGCCACCAGATTGTCCTCAAATAGCCCAAGTTTCATCTTGGGTGGGGGTGCCGTGTCCTGCTATCTGCTGGGAACACAGAGAGACCCTCAGAGGAAAGGACCCCAAAGCACTTTGGGCTCCTGGTCCCTAGGAGCACCTGCAGTGACACACCCATGCCACCCAGGCCTCCTTTCCAGGTGCTGGGACGGAGGAAGGCGTTATCATTAGTTTCAGAGATGGCAGCGTCTTAGCGAGAGCAGGGAGGAAGCTATCGAGAGAATGGAAGTAAAGAAACAAAGATTCCTGTAATCTTGTCAGTTAGTTGGGAAAAATCAATGTACTTATGTGATGAGATTTGCTTACGGCTTTTCTTCTTGGATCTCAACATTGCATCTGAACACCTGGCAGCTTGGTGAGACCGCACTGGAGTGAAGGGGCTGAATGAGTGTGGGTGGGTGCAGGCGCACACTACCTCCCATCTCCGTGGCCCCTCTGCCTCCTCCCTTCCCAGGCCTCCCCAGCTCTCTCACATTAACCTGGGGGCCGGAAGCGCTCCCTGAAAGCCTCTGGAGTCCTGGAGGGAGATGACCCTGCAGTGAGGTGTTTTCAGGGCCCTTTGCTAATCAGAAGGCCATGAAGGAAGGTTATCAGGAAGAACCAGTGAGTCTTTGCAGGGTGCCCTGCCCTCCCAGCTCCTGCTCGGCACAGGAGGAACTGACTGTGATACTGTGAGCTCCAGGAGAAGATGAAAGGGAGGACCCACAGGCCACCTGTAGCCTAGGAAAGCCTGCATGTTCTCTGCATGTTTATTTATGAACTTTTTAGCTTGCAAAAAATAAACTTCAGAATTACAGAAAAGTTGCAAGAATAGTCCCGTGAACTGCTGCCCTCCCGTCGCCTGGATTTACCGGTTGTTGATATTTTCTCACATGTGCTTTGCGGTGACCTCACCTCTCCTCACACCTTCTTCTCCCTCCTATCACTGCTGTTCTGCTTTTTTGAGGTTGGTGACCCTGGGAATCAGTCCCAGCACTTGGTTTATTGGGTGTTTGCTCAACCTGTCCAGGTCAATAGGCCTGTGTGGGTCGGGGAGACAGGCCTGGGAATGGAGGGGCCAGGTCCCGGGGCATGCAGCCCTCTGTCTGCCCAGCCCATCTATCACTAGGTCTCCAGGTGAGCGGAGCCTGGCAGCGCGGGGAAATGAAAGGCAAAAGTTGAGTGCCCGGGTCCCTGGGGTCCAACAGGCATTCTAGGGGTGGCTGTGAGGACAAATAGGGGTGCTTGCCAGGTAGTCTGTGGGAGTGAAGGGCTGCTCTGGGAAACCAGTATGACAGGTATTTTTGGGCATGTTGTACCTAGTGTTTAGGGACCAGGATCAGACACCTGGGAGCAGACAGAGGAGAGAAGCTGAACTTGTAGGGAGAAACCCAGGCCTGACAGGGGCAGTGTGGAGGCCCAGGGGCAGGGAGTCTCACTGGACTCCTCTCCTGCATCTTCAGTGGCTTCTGAATAGATGCCAGACCCCAGCCAAACCAGACTTCCCCCTGGACCTGGCTGGACCCCACGATTCCGGGGAGCCCAGAGTCCTGGGCTCAGAAGGGACCCTGGAGGTCCTCTGATCTTTCTTCTGACTCTAGTCCAGCAAATGGTTCAATTGGACAGGACTGATGGGTTTCATCCTATTTTAATATATCCTTGGGGAGGGGGCCTCTGTGCTCTGCCAGGGTTTCTGACTCCAGTGCTACTTAACTATGCACTCTGCAGGGAGCTCCTCCTCATGCCTAGCCTGAATCGCTGGCTGTCACTGTGGCCCATTTCCTTCCATTCTGCCCACCGGGGCCACACTGCCTCTTGTCTTCCCTGTTCTCCACTCCCCCAGGCCAGCTTATTTCCTAGGCCGGGGCCATTAGCATCCTTGGCCCCTGCAGATACTGCAGCCTCATGACCCAGATCAGTGGCAGAGGTGACACCCTGGGCTCCATCTCCAAGCTGAGTCAGGGCCATGGTGAATTCCATGAGGCATCTAAAAGGAGGTGAGTCTGCCCTTGAGTGCCTCTGAGGTTGCATAGTCTCCTGGAGTCTTGTGCAGTGACTGTGTCCAGGCAGAAAAGTGCCCAGAGGAGCAGCCCTGTGTGTTTATTGGATCAGTCAGACACATTTAAGGAGTATCTGGTTTATGCCATGTGCTGTGCTACATGCTGAGAGCCATCAACGACTAAATTGCGGTTCCTGCCTTTAAGAAGCTCTGTCACAAGGCAGAAACAAGTAAAACAACAGTGATGCTTTTATCCATGTGGTGAGCAAGGGACACACAGGGCCCATGAGTGTGTGTGATCTTGGATGCTCACTGGACCGGCCCTGGGCCCAGACATCCTGACCTACCAGCTGAACCTGTGTGATGGGCACGAGGCTAGGACACAGGTTCTGATCCTGCTGCTTCTCCTGTTGTTCTGACTGTTTTTCCTGAGCCTTTTCCCCCGTGTTCGGCGTGTGGGATAAACAGGCTATTCAAGCAGAAGGTGTGAGTCCTGCTGCCTCCAGTGGAAGAGGGCATGTGCACACACAGAGGAGGGGAAGGGCCCACCCAGCCAGCAGGCAGTGGGCGCGAGGGGAGAAGGCTACTGGACACCTACTGCGGACGAGGCACATGCTGCGGCCATGCTGAGGACCCTAAGTGACATACGTGAGAGGCATGGGGGTCGGGGCCACTGGCCAGGCCAGGCCTCCTCAGCAGTGACTCTCACCTGTACTGGGTGACAGCTGGGTTGGCCTTTGCAGAGCAGTGGAAAGTGACGATGTTGTCCTCCAGCACTGGCTGTGGCTCCACGGAGAGGTTGACCAGCGGGGGGTCTGCAGGGAGAGGAGAGTCACTTGCGGACCCGAGAAAGAATGGAGACAGGGAGACCTCGGGTGACATGGAGGGTAGAGCCAGAGACTCCACCACCCAGGGACCCTCAGAGCAGCCACCGCACTGGTGGTCTCCAGGAAGTTGGGGGCGCCATAGGAGGTGCCTGCTTCAGACAGTCCTGGAGGTGGGATCAGGACACTCCCCCACCCCCACCCCGGCCACTGTGGACTTGGGGCCTGGCGTTGACACAAACCCAGAGCCAGGAAGCCTCAGGCTTGGGCCCAGGGGTTGCCTATCCTCCAACTTTTGTGCAGAACAAAATACTCCAGGAAGGAGAGGTGGGAAGAGAAGTGCAGGGCAGAGAGGGGCACGTGGACACTCAGCCTCACTTCAGTGCGGACTTTGTCTTTGAAATATCCGTTTATTATCTCTTTTTCGTAAAGGTTCTGGGGCATTTGTTAACTTGAAAGCGGCATTTACACCCTTTCATCAGCCTAATCATCTCGGCTCAGTCCTGGCTGGTGGCGCTGGGCCTCAGCTCCCCAGGCCGGAGCTGGCTTTCTCATTTGACAGGATAAGAAGCCAGGCTCTGAAGTGCTAAATGGCGGGAGGGGGAGGAGACAGAAACAGAGAGAGAAAGAGTCAGGGAGACAGGAACCAGAGACACAGAGACACACCGAGAGACCTGTACAGAAGGGATCGGAGGCTGACAGTGAGACAAGTACACAGAGGAGAGACGTGGAGACCACAAAGGAAGAGAGACTTTATGTGTGTGTGTGTGCATGTGTGCTTGTGTGTGTGCATATGTGTGCATGTGTGCATGTGTGTGAATGGGTGCATGTATGCATGTGTGTATATGGTTATGTATGTAATTGCATATCTATGTGCATGTGTGTATGTAGGTGTGTGTGTGCGCATGTGTGTGCGTATGTGATGCGTATGTGTACATGTATATGTGTGCATGTGTGTATGTGCATATGTATGCGGATGTGTGTATGTAGGTGTGTGTGCATGCATGTGTACGTGATGTGTGTGCATGTGTGTCTGTGTGTGTATGTGTGTATGCATGTGTGTACATGTGTGTATGTGTGTGTCTATGTGTATGTGTGCGTGTGTAGAGAGAGGGAGACAGAGATGAAGTGACAGGGACAGAGCGAGACACAGGCAGAGAGACAGAACGACACACACATAGAAACTGAGAGTGCAGAGAAAGAGTGAGAAAAAGAGACAGCTAGAGAAGCAGACAGCAGAGGGGCAGCGGGATGGAGAGACTGGCCTGTTCAGAGACTCAGAGTCAGACAAGGATTTCAGAGCAAAAGCAGGACAGACCATGAAGACCCGGCACACAGGGCCCGTCAATGAGAGGGTGTTGGAGAGAAAGACCAAGTCAAAGAACCAGGAAAAGAGACACGAGGGAGGAGCAGCCTGCAGGATGGAAAGAGGGAAACAGCTCGAGGGGCTCCACCGCCTGGCCTTGCCTGGCTCAGGGGCAGCTGGCTCCGGACCGTCTCCAGAGGCTGCTGTCACCCCGGCTGCTGGGCTCCCAGTGGCCCCCAGCCTCCGCATCCCCGGGACATCCACACTTGGAGGGAGGGGAGATGATGAGCCAGTTCCCATCCTTCTTCCCTTTGACGGCCCAGAGGTCTGGCTGAGTTGAGTGGGCAGCCCGGGACCTGGTCCCCAGGGACAGGCTGGGCCCCGGGCCACATCTTCTGGGTCAGTCCCCACCAACAAGCAGAGCAAATTGCTGGAAAGTCACAGGGACTTTGAGAGGTCCCAGCTCATTTCCAGAAAAAGAAGTAAAGAAGCCAGTGTCTCAGAGGCAATGAGGAAAAATGTTGGTCCCTCTGGGTCCCCATGGGGGCACCATAAAGGGAGCAAGGCCCCACCCAGCCCAGTTGGTCCTGGCGCTGGCTGGGACTACGGTGGGGTCCTGAGACCCTCAGAGAGTCATCATACACTCAGCCTCTCAGCTGCAGACCGAGCCGGCCCTACCCTGGAGTTGGGATCACGTAATTGCTCAGCCGCCCTCTGCCTGCTGGTGCCCAAGAGGACCCTGCCTTCCTGCCTAGTGCCAGGCACAGGAGCTGGCCTGGGAGATGGCCCCGGGGGCTGTGCTGGTATCTGCAGGCACTAAAGAGAGAACTCTGCTTCCTGAGTAGCAAGTGGCCGATGGTGCCGGGGGGCCTGTTCTCCCACATTTTCCCCAGTTCTGGACGGGGGACCAAAAATCCGGGAAACAACTGCTCCTGCTGCAGCCAACCTGACGGCCTTTCGTGGAGAATTACGAGGGAAGTGGTGGGTAGTTCGTGATCTCAATCCCAGTTTTAAGGCGTAATTCAGGTGGTCACAAAGAAGGGGTGATAAGGAATAGCCATGAGAACTCTCCTCCCACCCCCAGAACCCCATGGCCTCTCCTCGAAGCTGTACCCTAGCTTCCAGGGCAAAGCGGAATCAGGAGTCCCAGTCCTCTTTCCATGCCGGGCTGGCTGGCTGAGCTGAGCATCTGTGGGTCCCTATCTAGAGAAGATGGACACCCAGGGAGGAGCTTGCATCTCGCTGTGGGCTGGAGAATCAGTGCTGAGACAGAGGAGCTCGGGAATTGCCACCTGGATCTAAACACACGGCCAGCCCGTGCCCTCACATTATGAAGGCCAACGCTGGGAGGTGGAGTACCCACACCAAGTCTGGTTTGAGGAGGTGAGTGCCAGCCCCATAGACTTGAGGGACCCACCACAGAACTTGGGGGGCTGTTCTAGGAGGCCCTTCCCTCACCTCCTAAAGTGATGAGGTCTGAGAGGCAGGGAGGTGGATCATACACCTGCTGTAGGACCTTCTTGCAGCCGGAAGCCCCGTCACACCCCTGCCGTGATCAGTTCACCTGTGAGGCCTCCCTGTCTCCTAACCTCCCCCACCCCCACAGCATCGTCCTTGGTGATCACCTGCCCTGAAGCCACTCACAAGGGTTCCGCACTCACTGGCCTTATCTGCACCTCCACCCCAAGACCAGACGTGCCCAGGCTTCTCTCCCCACCAGGCTTCTCCTGGTGCACAGAATATAAATTTTCAGGAGTCTGCCAAGCTCCAGAGGTATAAATAGTTTATGCCATATCCAACTATTAAACATGATTTTAATCCCACTTGTGATGTCGGCGGCGTAACTTGCGGGAGGGCAGCTTTGATGTAGCTGGTGGAATGAGATCACATTGAACAGATGTTACAGCTGAGAGTCTGTTAGTGTTTCCATCCGCCGTGCGTGCACGCGTGTGTGTGTGTGTGTGTTTTCAGGGGAAGTATTACATGGAGGAGAGGGTGGGAAAAGACAGAAACTTCATGACTCAGTGATTTCATAGCACATTCATTTGAAACTTGGCAGCTGGACACAGAGTCCAGATGTGGTGAGGCTTTGGGGGTGTTAAGCTTTCTCTCCCATTACTCAATCTGAGGGCTTTGTCTTCCGTTGGGTAACATACGAAGACCAAGAGAAACAAACAACAAATGTGCTTTTGCTGAGTTTGGATGCTTCTTGGTTGACTGAGAAAATGAGCAGGTTCGCAAAGGGGGCTCTGAGAAAGCCCGTGGTGTCCTTAGTAAACAGTTGGAGGCTGACCAAATGAACAAATGAATAAATGGAGGAGGAGCAGGAGCAGGAGGAGGGGAGGAGGGAGGGAGGGGTGGAGAATGTGTGCTTTGCTTGGCAAGCATGTATAAGCACCTTCAGGTTAGGGGAGGTGGGTGCTGGGACAAACAGATGACGATCCCTTGCCTGTTAGGACTGTGGGGACACCTGAGGAGGGCGACACTCACCTATGGGTGGGTCTGCATCCTGACAGCAGGTGACAGGTGTGGGGCACTCACAACGTGTCAGATACCTTGCTAGGGGCTTGACAGGAAGGATTTCATGTAATCCTCACTGCGGCCTTAGGAGGTGCATGACTACCTCCATGTACAGATGAGGAAACTGGGCACAAGGAGGTTAACTAACCAGGTCAGTGCCACTCAGCAAGTGGCAGAGCCAGAGTTCAAAGCAGGAGGAATGCTGTGGCCTTCATCACTACCCAGTACTGCCTTGGATGAGGCTGATCTGGGAAACTGGGCTGCTGGGCTCCAAGTGTCTCTCCGACCTCATTCCGATGCCTCCTGAGGTGGCTGAGATGTCTTTGGAAAGGAAGCCAGAAAAGGCCCAGAGACCTGGCAAGGCCCAGTATCCTCCCCCGGATGCAGACTGACACCTGCACCCTGGTAAACGATCCTCTATGGGCATGAGTGCAGAAGGGCTGTGGCTAGGACGGTGACTTTCCCATTGCCTGGAGAGGTTCTCCTGGGGTGATGGATGGTGGCCTGGAGCAGGAAACACAGCTTCTTCCCACCTCTCCCTGCCAGGACCTACGCAGCTGTTGCAGAGGGCCAGCTAGATTGTCACTTTTGTCCAAGTGTAGCCTTTTGTATAGGCCTTCTGACCAGGTTGGGGACCAGCTGGGGAAGGAAGGCAGGGGCTGTGGTGGCCACAAATCAAATGGCAGCCTGGGAGTAGGAGGCTTGGATGCTCTGTGTCTCTCGCCCTCTCCCCTTCCTGATTTGGATTGAGTCTGGACAGAGAGCTCTGATCCATCGCCTGTCCTAGGGCAAAAAGGGGCCTTGGATGTCATTTGGCTAAATCAGACAAGGAACCAGAGTCCCCAGGGGTGACGTGACAGGTGTGGGCCCAGTCTCTCATGGGTGGCGGAACATCCTGGACGCTGAACTGCCTGGCCTCCCAGCATCTCACCTCTTCCAGCAGGGGGCTTACTGCTCCGTGTGAGCTGCTCACCATGCAGGAGGAAGTGGTGCTCAGAGCCAGGACCCAGCCCAGGGCCAGGGGAGGGAAGAGCCCATGGTCAAATGTTAAGGAGGCCTTGCTTCACTTTCAGGCCTCAAAGGGAGGCCTCCTTGCATTTTGTGTCCTGGGGCCTCCCTCCATCACCCTAGCTCTAGGCTTGGCCAGAGCTCTGCAGCTCTGGCTCCTTGTAAACGAGGATTGCAAGAAGACTCCTTGGAGAGGGGTGTGTCAGGGGTGGTGGTAGGGGGGGAGACAGAGACATTCGTTAATAGCTGATGGCAAGAGAGTGAAGATAAAGTCCCCCCCGCCACCACCCCACCCTGCTCCAAGAACTCAGCCTTTGTGTCTGGGTGTCTTGAGCCTGCCTGAGGTTTGTAACCATTTCTGCTGCCCTCTGGAATCTAAATGGTGTCTGTCAAGATTCCAGACACTGGGTGGGAACTTCTGCTGTCTGGCTGCCAAGATGAGCTCTCAGAACTCTAAGACCCCATCTCTGGACTCCAGGTCCCTGGAGAGCCATGCAGAGGCCAGAATCGAGAAGCCTTAGATGAATCAGGGCTGGTAGGAAGCGTTTTTAAATGCACTTGCTTTAAAATGAATAAAAGGCTAAGGAGGCCAGCCTGCAGCTCCAGTCTTGTAATTCAGAGCCCAGGACAGAAGCAGCCACCAGCTTGCGGTGGCATTATGCTGGGCGGCAGGGAGGGAATCTCAGAGGAGAGAAGTCCGCTTTTGAGTCCTGACCCTTTAAACCCAATTAATCCAGGACTAATCCAGGAAGGCCACTGGAACAAGTTGCTGAGCTCTTCTTGGTTCTGGGGCTGACAGGCACCTTAGGGAGACTTTAGGAGTCTTTGTTAGCTGGTTTTGGGATGCAATGCTGGTGGAGCCTTGAAGGGTCATGATTGCTGATGTTAATCCCGACACCATTCCCTGAAGGCTGGCTGTGCAGGAGCGTGGAGAGGACATTACCAGGGTGGGCTCTGGAAAGCTATGCTGCCTGCATTTGAAGCCTAAGTGGCCTTGGGCAAGTTAATCACCCTTTTGGTTCCTCAGTTTCCCACGGTAGGGACCACAGTCACATCTTCTCCAAACAGTTGTTGTAAAGATTAAATAAGGCCGGGCACAGTGGCTCACACCTGTAATCCCAGCACTTTGGGAGGCAGAGGTGGGCAGGTCACTTGAGGTCAGGAGTTGGAGACCAGCCTGGCCAACATGGTGAAACCCCATCTCTACTAAAAATATAAAAATTAGCTGGCTGTAGTGGTGCATGCCTGTAATCCAGCTACTCAGGAGGCTGAGTCAGGAGAATCACTTGACCGTGGGCAGCAGAGGTTGCAATGAGTCAAGATTGCGCCACTGCATGCCAGCCTGGGCGACAGAGTGAGACTCTGTCTCAAAAGAAAAAAAACAAAAGATTAAATGAGATAATGGATGTAGATTTCCTTCCTCTTGCATCCTTGATCGACCGACCCTTCCATGAGAGTGGCCGGTGCACCCTCCCCAGAGCACAGCACTGCTCACCCTTCTGGAGTCTGAGGACCCTTCAAATCCCTGCATCTGATTCTCAGCTCTCCACTCAGACTTCCTCCCCAACAGAGGGGCCAGCAGGGGCAGCTGCTGACCGTATTTTATTGGTGTGAAAGTTCCACCTTGTACAGATGTTGAAATGCGGCCTGAAGATGTCCTTTGCAAAAGACCCTCATCTGTGAGGTTGCATCCCATGAGAATAAGGAAGACAAGATGGTCTTTCCTGCCTGTACCTACAAGTTGGCTGATCCACAGAGCTGCCTGACCCATTTCCTGCCATCAGATGGTCTGGCTATGGGCAGGGTTGTTGGGTGTTTCACCCTGGGCCTGGCAGGGCTGCGTTGGAGGGGGTGGGTACTCACGCTGGATGTCAATGGTGACGGAGGTCTCCTTTCCTCCGGGGATGGCTTTGTTAGTGGCACGACACACGATGCTCTGGCCATTCTCCACGTCGCCGGGGGAGATGAAGAGGGTGCTGACGATGCTCTCCCGCTTGCCATCCCGAAGCAGGGTCTTGGGAGAAGGGGAGAGAGGAGAGAAAGCTCCGTGTCACTTGGCTGCGGTGGCCAGCCTGGGTTGGGGGTGAACAAGCACCAGCTTAAACAGAAGGGGGAACTGTGGATGGAGGGGTTCAGCTCGGGAGACCTGGGCTGCCGGTGTCTACGCAGAGCTCGATTACCCTTGGCTCCCTGGCCTGGCTAAGTGTGGGGCTGTAGAAGGAAAAAGGAACTAGACAGTTTTCCATCATGTGTGAAAATTAGCCTGGATTCCTATGCTAAAAGCACAAAAGAAACCAGACTAGGCTTCATGGAAACCAGGCTTTAGAGAGGTCCCATGCTGAAATGAACTCACGTGTGTTCTGCCTCTGGTGCTTGAGTGAGTCCAGGGTCTGTAGGAAGCAAGGAGATGGTTTGCAAGCAGCAGAGACTGTGGCCCCTGAGGAGGGACAGTATGCAGAGGGGGTGCAGTTTGGGAATGAGACTTAGGGCCAGGGTGGGTGGGGACATGGGCAGCATCGGTGCACATCAACCTTTTGATCATTTGCCTATATCATCCCTTCAGCTTTTAAAAGCGTTTCACTCCCTGGTCTCTCTAGTCCCTCAATCAGACCACAGACGAGACAGACACCATTGTCTCCCATTTGATGGTGGAGGAAATAGGTGAGCTAGACAGAGGCTTTGGAGCTTGACCAAATTCACACTTTAAGTTGGTCCTGAAATAAGTACTAGGCTCCTACAGGAGGTTGAATAATGTCGTCCCCAAATTCTTGTCTACCTGGAACCTCAGGATATGACCTTACTTGGGAATAGGGTCTTTGCAGTTTAGTTAAACAATTAGTAATTAGTTAAGGCTCTTGAGATGAGGTCATACTGGATTCAGAGTGAGCCTTAAACCCAAGGACTGGTGTCCTTGGAAGAAAAGAAGACAGTCTGCTGGGCGTGAAGGCTCTTGCCTGTAATCCCAGCACTTTGGGAGGCCAAGGTGGGAGGATTGCTTGAGCCTAGGACTTGGAGACCAGCCTGGGCAACATAGGAAGACCCTGTCTCTACAAAAAAAAGAAAAAGATAAAAATTTAAAAAAATTAGCCAGGCATAGTGGCTTGTGCCTATAGTCCCAGCTACTTGGGAGGCTGAGGTGAGAGGATCACTTGAGCCCAGCAGGTTGAGGCTGCAGTGAGCTGAGATGGTGCCACTGTACTCCAGCCAGGGCCACAGAGTAAGACCCTGCCAAAGAAGAAGAAGGAGAAGGAGAAGGAGGAGAAGGAGGAGAAAGAGGAGACGGAGAAGAGGAAGAGGAGAAAAGGAGGAGGAGGAGAAGACAGACACAGAGAAGGCCAGGTGAAGGTGAAGGCAGAGATTGGAGGGATGCTGCCACAAGCCAAGGAATGCCAGGAGCTGCCAGGAGCTGGAAGAGGCAGAGACGGATTTCCCCCTGCAGCCTTTGGAGGAGGCACAGCCCTGCTGACACCTTGATTTCAGACTTGTTGGCTTCTATAACTGTGAGATAGTTGATTTGTGTTGTTTTAAGCACTGAATTGTGGTGCTTTGTAATGGCAGCCCTTGGAAGCAAACCTGTCTTAACCGCTGGTCTCCCATCTTCCCAGGTCTTTTATTTTTTTTTTTTTTTTTTTTTACTGGGCCACAATGTCATTCCGAAGCTGGTTCCCCATTGTGGCTGCTACCCCCTTCCCTCTCCTGTCCCTCTTTGCAGCTACTTCTCCATCACTTTGGGGCCCACTAAGTTAGGTGCACCCTGGGGAGGGTGTGCTGGGTGTGTGGGGTGCACTTCCATGTTGGGATGGGAATCTTGCCAGTATGCAAAGGCTTCTGGTACTAGGAGGTACTAGGAAAGGACTTCACTATGGGTACAGTCCTATTTCCCCCTGACTGGAGCCAGGGAATAGATGAACAGAGCCCTCCTCCCTCAAAACCTCCCATAAAGTGACAATGGCAATGTCTCTAATTCTTATGAGGACCCTGGAAGGGAGGCAGCCAAAAGATGGGTGACTTTGATTAGCCAAAGAGAAACCTGAGTTCCAAGTGAGCCAGGAACTTGCTGGGTAGAGCTAGGATTTGCCCTTAAGGATGGGTGAACCCTGAGCCAAGCCTCTGCCAGCCAGGGTGCTGGAGGGTGGGTACTGTGCTCTTGGCACAGGGAGGTGCCTGTAGGCGCCTGGGACCCCACATTCTCGGTCCTTAATTCAGTGTGATTTTTCTCAACTTGGGACAAATCTCATGGTCTCAGGAGAACAGGGCCAGAGCCTCTATCTAGAACAGCAGCAGGCAAAGCCAGACTGTGAGATTCTAGAAAGCCATGTGGTACTGGGACTCTGGGTGCTGGCGCAGGCCCTGGGCAGAGGGGCAGAGGGGCAGAGGAGAGTGACGTGGCCAGACCCAGAAAGCAGGGGGCAGGATCAGTGGCACACCAGGTGAGAACCTTCACAGCCTTCGATGTGCTCCGGGGCCAGCAAAACCAGGTGGGGGAGTGAAGTTGAACCTCAAGCCAAAGCCCTGGCGGGGAGGGAGCAGCAGCTGGCCCCACGTGACCACTGTGGCTTGCACTCTTCCACAGACCTCACCATCTATAAATAGCCCAGTGATAATAAGGACAATTTCCTGGATGAAACTGAGACTTCCGGAAGGGTGAGCAGAGGCTGGGAGGTGGTGAGGAGCGGGTCGGTATTGTTCTTCCCTTCTTTACTTTTCCGTTGTGCTAACAAGGGACATTTACATAAGCTTGAACTCTGCCAGGAACCCCTCCAATGGATGGGCTCTGGATGGTGGGCGTGGCGTGGCGGGAGGGGAGCGAGGGGCCCCAGCTCTAATTAGGCCCTCTGATTGCTCCCCCTACTCCCTGTACCCAGCGTGCTCCTCCGCCACAGAATAATGATTAATGACATATTTACTGGGTCCGAGCATGTGCTTTTCTGGGAAATAAAAATTCTGGTTCAAGTTGTTTGTTCCACCAAATTAGTGAAAAAAGGAGATGTGTTCATTAAACAAAAGGAGGGTGAGGGGAAGGCGTGCGCCCCGGTACCACCGCCCCCTTCCATCCCTGTGGAAGGCCTTGGCATGGCACCTCCTGGGCTTCTCCCTCTTGGGGACCACAGACCCTGAGCCACGGGTGTCCCAGGGGGGAAAGCTGGGTCTGCCAGCTCCGCTACAGGATTTCTGCAGGGAGGAAGGAGGGAGGAGCTGAGGGGGCCAAGGGGGAAGGCTGGAGGGAGCCCCGCATCAGTGGGGTGGGGCGGGAGGGAGAGGGGGGAATCAGAGTGGGCGGTCTGGGTCTGCACCCTTGGGTTTCTCTCCTCATTCCTTTCTGATCTCTCCTCTCCTTTCTCATTTCTTTTCCTTCATTGTTTTTTAAAAATGAATCTCCCTTAGTTGTCACTTTTCTCATATGCAAATGGAGCCTCTGGACTTTTTGCTTCCCTTTTGACAGCTGCTTGGGCCTGTGGCCACCAGGAATGAATAAGGGTGCACGGGACAGGTGGGGGATGCACAGTGCTATCTGCGCCAGACCCTGCATCCAGCCTTGAGGCCAGACACCAGAGGGGCGCCCTTCACAGAGAAGGCCAGGATGAGCCTCAGCCACACCCAGTAGAGACTCTCGGCCCCTGAGCTGGGCAGATAGGTGCAGGGTGTGGGGTGAGTGATCAGGGAGGGGGTGCCCAGTGGAGGGTGAGGGCCCTGTAGCGGAGCTGGCAGACCCAGCTTTCCTCCCTGGGACACCCGTGGTCCCCGAGAGGGAGAAGCACGTGAGCACGTATCCCTTTCCTGAGTGGGGTCTCCAGAGCTCCTCTTAGCAAAGCAAGGGCGGTGAAAGCGAGGCCAGTGGTCCTGGTGGTAGGACTAGAGGGCAAGGGCTCCAAGTAGACATGGGGCCACTGTGCGTGCTAAGACCACACAGGCCTCCTGCCTGGCAGGTAGCTGCTCTAAGGAAGGGCTCTCTCTGGCCTCAGCCTGTCCTCTCTCCCCTCCTCTTCCGTAACCCATCCTTCCTCCCCTGCTGTGTGGACTTGTGGGCTTTCCAGAAGAAAGAATGTGGTCTCCACTCTGGTGCCAGGCCCTCAGAAGTACGAGGAATAGAGGAGGAGCCCCCTGTCCCCAGATGGCCCAGGACTGAGTCTCCAGGAAGAGACTTGGAAGGACCTTTCCCTGCTCCGTGCCTCTGCAGCCGACACCCCCTGGGAGCCTGCAGTGGGCACCGCCAAGGCCCTGTCCAGCAGTGTGGCTTGCCCTGCACGCTGGGTGCTGTGACAGCAGCGTGCTAAGGTGAAGCATGGTCAGCCTGTGCTGGGGGAGGGGCTGTGTGCTTCCTCTCCTGCTCTTCCTCCTGGGGAAGGAGGCTGGTGCCCTCGAGGGATAAGGCTTATCCCTCCCCTACTGGCCCCAGGGTGGAGTCACTGAGAGAATGGTAGACAAGCAACCCAGAAACTTCTAGAGCTGGCCTGGTATTTTATGAAATAGCTGTGTGACCCCAGGGGTGGGGAACTGGGGTTCCTGCTATGGGACAGGAGCCAGTAATAGTAGCTCACATTTATCCAGCCCTCACTCCTGCCCTTGACAGGGTGCTTCCGATGCAAAATTCCTTGTAAGTTACTCTGCAACCTTAACAGACTTCCGTGATCATTATCATTGCATTTTGCAGCTGGGGAAATGGAGGCAGAGAGGTGACATCACCATGCTATGTTATGGGTCCCAGATTTGAACCAGGTCTTCAGAGACATGTGGCCTGCCCAGCTGTGACTCTGATGTCTGCACACGGGAAACGGAGATGGCGGAGTGGCCCCTGCAGCTGTGTGGATCCAGGGAGGGGGCGACAATCCCAGCAGCCATGCCTGTTGCAAGCTCGCTCTGTGCCAGGTGTGTTTCTCATTCAAGCCTCACAACCACCCCTTGAAGTGGGTGCTGCTGCTGTTCCCATTGTGTGGGAAGGACAGGGAGGCACAGCAAGGTTACATCACACAGCTGGAAGGTGGTAGAGCCCAGACCCAAATTCAGGCTGCAAGCTCCGGAGCCCTCGGGTGTAACCAGCCACCATGCGACAGCCACTGAGGGCGTCAGACCCGATGGCAGCCAGGGCTGCCCTGCGGGGTCCTTTCTGCGGTCCTTGGAGACTGCTTGATTTTGTGTCTGCTCCCAGCTTCTCTCTCTCTCTGTTGCCAGTGCCCTGGCCCCTCCTCATATGTAGCCTGTCTGGGAAAGTCAGGACTCCCTGCAGCCCTGGGGGAGGAGAGGGCGGGCTGGGCCCCTGGGAGGGGAAACAGGGGGGTTGGCTCCGACAGCCCCTAGAACCTGCTCCATAGGAACCCTAGATTGTGCACGCTGCTGGAGGCACCCCATGCCGTAGGCTCGTAACTTCTCCATGCCCAGCACAGAGCCATGTGCCTGGGGAAGCTCCATAGACATGTGCTGGCTCCACTGGTTACCCCTTTAGTCTCTGTGAGGACCACCGGCCATAAGGTGGACAGTTAGGATGATGGATGACCATGGTTTAGAGGAAGGGCACAGGAAATAAAGCCTTGCCTCAGGACACAGGGCCTCTTCCCATGCTCATGTCCAGGGACACACTGAAGGTCTCAGGCCTCCGCTGCTCCTTGGACAAGCCACAGAGGGGCAGGAGACCATCTGAGGTGACTGTCCCCTGAGAAATCTGTTTCCCTTCCAGAGTGTCTGACCCAACACCTTCATTTTGTGGATGAGGAAACAGAGGCCCAGGGAATGAGTTGCCTGAGGTTATGCAGTGGAACCTGGAACCCAGGCCTGCTGGGTTCCAGCCCGGTGCTGCCATTCCTGTCACAGGCCCAGGAGCTTGGACAGGGGCTCCCACCCTGCTGTGCAGTAGCATGGTGCCAGGCTCTCTGAGGGGCCTTCACGATGTAGACAAGGACAACAGGCTGAGCTGAAGGTGATCCGGGACAGGTCCAGCAGGGTCACCCTGACCTCTCTCTCCAGCTGATGGGGCATGTCCTCTGCAGCACACTGACCCTGCTGTCAGAGGTCTGTCACTGCCCACTCCACCACTGAGAAGGGCAGTCACTTCCCTTTCAGGCCACCGGGTGCTGGGTGCTTTCATCAGCAGCCCTGGAGTGACTTCTTGGCAGGGTGGTCAGTTTGGGACAGAAAGGACACAATTAATATGGGAGCCAGTGCAGGGTGCTTCCAGCCCCTGGTATCGAGTGTGAATTAGACACAAGCGCCCCTGTTGGTAGACACAGCCAGGCAAAGGCTGCTGGGTAAGGGATTCTGGGCTGGATTTCAGCCCTCCCTGGGCCCTGAGCCAGGCACCTTGGACATAGTAGAGCTGGGCTGGCCCAACTTCAGGGAGGGATGGGACAGGTGCTCAGACTGGAAGGAACGCCCTGTCCTTGGCTTTCTTTCTCCTCTGGGCAACCCTGTCTCTGTGTCATACCTTTGTATTATATAACACGGCAGGGTGGCTCCAGCCCAGGACATAAGCAAGGGCTTTGTCTTCTAAGAGGCAGCCACCCCTTCCTCCCCTGGACTTGTGCCTGAGAGAAAGGGTTTGCCCTGGGTTCTGGCACCAGGTGCTGGGTGCTTTGATAGGCAGGCCTGGAGTGACTTCTTGGCAGGGTGATCAGTTTGGGACAGGAAGGACACACATTCAGAGCAGGGATGGGCCTGCCTCACATCCTCCTCGGATCGCCAAGGCCCTGCTTATCTGTCCAGGACCACTTGGAGGACTGGTGGTGGATGGGGAGCGGGCCGTGTATTTCACCAGTCTCTGAGGCCAAGGAGAACCCTCACAGCTGAGGAGAGCGGGTGTTCTGGAGGCTGCACCCCCAGCTGCAGAGCTTGGGGGGCCAGCTTGCCCTGGGAGGAGTATGGGCAAGAGCAGAGGTCAGGGCTCTAGGAGGTTGTGGTTCCAGGCCTGGCACTGCCCACTCTACTGCTGAGAAGGGCAGTCACTTCCCTATCAGGTCTCAATTTTCTAGCTGCAGACAAAAAAAGGCTGGCCCAGCTGTCCTGTAAGGCCTGGTTCATCTTAAAGGCTCTGAGGTATGTCAGCCCCACCTGGGACTCTATGCACAGTTTGTTGAGTGGACTTTGGTGGGTGCTGTTAAAAAATGTAGCCGGAATTTTGCTTTTATTCAGGCATAGGGAGGCCAACAGATCAGGAGACAACTGCCATTGGAAAGACAGTTTGCTACTCATAGTTCCGAGAGGAAGGGGCATGCCACATTAGGTAGCCCCACACTTGGAGGCCCCAGGGCAGTCAGGGCTGGGGTGGGAGGTGTGGGGGGCCTCTGCTGTGGCTTGCTTTCACAGGAAGGAATGGGGACGCAGGGTTAGGATTGGATATCTTGGATCATTTCCCTGGACCCTGGGCTGTAGGGGCCTCATGTATGGCCTGGGGAGATTTAGGGTAGGGGCAGAGTGTCCTGGACTATAGCAGCCTGATAAAAAAGGCGGTGGGGCCTGGGCTCGGGATTGGTTGGTCTGCTTTGATAGAAAGCATGCTCGCTATCTCCAGGAATTAGCTTACCCTGCTCCTTGCCTGGGTCTGCGAGGTCCCAGGATGTCAAAGCCTCATAAAGCACAGAACATTTTAAAGACACAATGAACATGGGGGCCAGTTCAGGGTGCTTCCAGCCTTTGGGATTGCGTGTGAATTAGAGACACAGCCGGGCAAGGGCTGTTGGGTAAGGGATGCTGGGCCGGATTTCAGCCCTCCCTGGCCCCTGAGCCAGGCACCTTGGAGACGGTGAAGCCTAAACAGCTCCCAGCAGCCCTGGAAAGTGGCCAGATTTAGCAAATAAAATACTGACGTTCAGTTAAATTTGAATTTCAGATATATAATGACTTTTTTTTTTTAGTATAAGTATGTCCTGCAAATATGTCCCGTGCAGTATTTGGAAGATATTTCTATTAAAAAGTTATTATTTTTCTGAAACTCAAATTTAACTGGGTATCTGTCTTAACCCATTTGGGCTGCTATAACCAGACACCATAAACTGGGAGGCTTAGAAACCACAGACATTTATTTCTCACTGTTCTGGAGGCTGGGAACCAAGATCCAGGCAGATTTGTTGTCTGTTGAGGGACAGACCCTGGTTCATAGATGCCCTCTTCTCACTGTATCCTCATGATGTGGAAAGGCAAGGGTCTCCCTCAGGCCTCCTTTCCTAAGGGTACTGATCCCTTTTATGAGGCGCCACCCCCATGACCTAGTCACCTCCTAACACTGTGACCTTGGGGGTGAGGATTTCCACATAGGAATGTGGAAGCCACAAACACCCAGACTGTGCTTGTGTCCTGTGTCTTATTTGCACCCCGAGACCCTGGCCACCACTGTCCCTGAGTCTCCTCAAAGAGAGATGCAGGGAGACAAAGAGTGAGAGAAACAAAAAGGGACAGGGAGACACTCAGGAGAGAGGGACAGTCGCAGAGAGACAGGGGAGCTAGTTCCCTCCCCATCCAGCCCCCACCATCCCCCTCTCTACCCAACGCCCAGTCCCTCCCCATCAGACCCCACCATCCCCCTCTATACCTAACCCCCAGCCCCCACCATCCCCCTCTCTACTTAACTCCCCGCACCCTCCCCATCAGCCCCCACCATTCCCCCTCTCTACCTAAGCCCCTCCCCTCCTGGTCCCCTCCCACTTACCCCTCCACTCTTAGCCCCCTCACCATTCAGATCCCCAGCTCCCTCTCTACTTAACCTTTACCCCTGCTAGTCCCCTCCTCATTCAGCCCCCACTCCTTTTAGCCCCCTCCCTACCTAGGCTCCTCCAATGAACTCTCTGTCCACCTAGCCCCCTCCCCACCCACTTTCCTTCAAGCCCATCCACAGCCACCCGCTCCCCTCCAGCCCTCCCCTAGGACCACACCAGGCCTCACCTTGGAGTAGGTGGCTCCATTGATGACTTCTCCCTTTCGCAACCAGATGATGGAGGCCGCAGGCTTCGCATTGTCTGCATGGCAGGTGAGGTTGAGGGGGTCCCCTGCACGCAGGCTGATCACAGGGCCCCCCAGAATGACAGGGTCATCAGGTGGTACTGTGGGGAGAGAAGCACCCAGGTCAGGCTGAGGCCGCCCCCTCAGGCAGGATGGCAGGCCAGGCTGGGAGGATTTTGTGGAGATGATGACAAACAATAATTATCATATTTGAATAAAACACATCATCTCCTGGTATGGTAAGGATGAGAGCAGCCCCGCGCAGTGATCCTGACAGGTCAGCGCATGCTTGCTGTGGAGGATACTCCCACCCATCATCAGATCCCTGCTCAGGACTAGCTGAGAGAGGACAGGGTAGGCAGTCTCAGCACTCCCAGACCCGGAAGCAGAGCTCTGTGGCCCAGGCCATGTCTGTGGCTTCTTTCTTTTTTAACTTCTTTTTATTATTTTTTTATTTTTTCGAGACAAAGTCTCTCTCTGTCACCCAGGCTGAAGTGCAGTGGTACAACCTTGGCTCACTGCAACCTCTGCCTCCCAGGTTCAAACTATTCTCCTGCCTCAGCCTCCTGAGTACCTGAGTACCAGGCGCCCGCCACCATGCCTAGCTAATTTTTTTTTGTATTTTTAGTAGAGATGGGGTTTCACCATATTGGCCAGTCTGGTCTTCAACTCTCAACATCCGGTGATCTGCCCACCTGAGCCTCCCAAGGTGCTGGGATCACAGGCCTGAGCTACCATGCCTGGCCAATACTTGGCTAATTTTTGTATTTTTAGTAGAGATGGGGTTTCACCATGTTGGCCAGGCTGGTCTCGAACTCCTGGCCTTAGGTGATCCACCCATCTCGACCTCCCAAGGTGCTGGGTTTACAGGCGTGAGCCACCGCACCAGGCTCTGTTTTCTTTAAATGAAGCACTGTCACACCTGCTGTCTGAGTTAGTCCTCACAACAGCCTGGCGAGGTCAACATTATGATCATCCCAGTGACACAGATCCAAAAGCCGAGTTCCAGCAGGATTAGTGGCTGGCTCAAGATCACACGGTGGCAGAGCCAGGGCTGGAGGCCAGGCCCAGGGAATCTGGGAGCACTAGGCCAGCCCCTTCCCTGGCAGGGGGCAGGGGACAGGGCAGCCCTTCAAGGTGGAGCTAGCGCTTGAGAGGGCTGTGCAGGCACTGGCATCTGCTGAGCTCCTCACTCCTCCAGAGCGGCTCCAGCCCCTTCATCTCCAGAGGCAGCCTGATTCTCTTCTGGCCCAGCCTTCCCACTGCATTTTGCAGTGGGTCAGAGACAGATGGCTCCTGTCAAGGGATCCTGAGTGCCGGGGGGAGGGAACATCCACGTCGAAGCGTGGCCTCTGCAGTGCCCAGCACAGAGCCCTGTGCCTGAGGGAAGCCTCACTCACATTTGCCGGCCCCACTGGAGTCACCCCTTTGATTACTATGAGGACCACAGGCCGAAGGATGGTGGATGATCACAGTCTGGAGGGAAGGCCCAGAGAAGTGCCTTGCCTTAGGACACAAGCCTCTTCCATGCTTGTGCTTGGGGACACGTTGAGGGTCTCAGGCCTCTGCTGCTCCCTGGACAAGCCACAGGAGGAACAGCAGATGAGGCGACTGTCCTCTGAAAAATCCCTGTTTCCTTTCCCCCAGGAGGGGCTGGGCCCACCGGCTCTGGAGGCTGAGACAGGCTTAGGGTCTCCGGGCACATGAAGACATGAGTCATGTGTGTACACAGCAAACAGAGAAGGGGTAGTTGGGTGACGGGGGCCTGGGGACGAAACACAAAGGGTCCTCTCTGCCTGCTGGCCAGAGAAAGCCCGCCCTTCTAAGCGGGCTCTGTGCTCGGGGCTCTGGGCTGGACAAGCTCCGAGCTGGACAGTCATAGCTCCGGGCCTGTCCTGACTCTGCTGGCTCAGCCTTCCAGCCTCAGCCTATAGAGGGGCTTCCCTCCCTGTCCCAGGGCATCGCCCCATCAACCCTACTCCTGGTCCACTTTGGCTTCTCCAGAAGCTCCAGGAGGGACGGGAGGCCCCCACGTAAGAAGCCAAGAAGCAAACCAGCCGCCTTGCCCTCCCTGCCTGGCCTTGGGGGCCTGCGCCTACACTCACAGCCCAGCAAAATTTCCTGAGGGAAAAACAACCTCCCGGGGCTTCTGAGATGCGATCACTGACCCCAGGCGCAGCAAGCCCTAGACTCCACTGAGATCCTGGCTTAGGAACAGAGTCGGCCTTATGCAACCCTGCCTGGCCCTGGGCTCTCAAGCCAGGCCTCCCCAGGAGGCCTGGAGGAAGAAGGCGGGAATGGGCTGAACAGAGAAGATGACCCCCCAGCCGCCCAGCCACACCCTTTCATTAGTGCCCACCTGCTTCCTTGGGATGGTCCTGGCCACAGAGCAAAAGGGAGGTGGATTAGGGCTTTCACTAAGCAGGGGTGGGTGTAACCACTTGCGAGGAGGGGAACTGCATCTCCACGAGGTGGGTGGTCGCCTTCCAGCCAGAGGTGGCCAGCCTTCATCCTTCTTTTTTTGAGGCAGCCTCCCCAACCAGGACAGAGGAGCTCAGGCTTCATGAGCTAGCCGGCCCTGAAAAAGAGCCCTGGGGACAGCCTGGATACCTGGGGCCTCAGCCTTCCCAGTGGCTGTGCAAAGTGCCTGCGAGCAAAGGGTGGAGCCGGAAGCTCCTTCTCTCCGGGTGGCTTCAGGTGTCAGCCTGAGAGTGTGAGAGTGCAGAGGATCTGGGAGCTGGCTGCCCTCCAGCACTGACATTTACTAGGCCTTGAACAGAGGTTTGGAGCCTTGAGTGCATGCTCCTCTGCAGAGGTTTGAAAATCTCACTGCAGGCCACACCCTGAGCAGCCAAGTCTCAGTCCTTGGAGGGCACCCCAGGCATCGGGACTTTGGGGAGCTTCCCAGGGCGTCCCATGGCAGGACCAGCTCTCTGGGGTCTGGGCTGAGGTGGATGGAGCCTCTGCTTGCTCTGAGTATAGTGCAGCTGCTGCAAAGGCCTTCCCGAAAATCCAACACCCAGAGGACAGGCCCTTCCTCCTGGTGGCTGGAGTGTTGTGTTATTGGAATATCGGATTAGAGGGAGCGAGGACAAGGGAGGAAGGAGTGGGGCGTGTTGTGGGAGTGCTCAGGCACACACACAGCCACACACACACACATCCACCCTCAGAATGGGGCCTGATTACATCTTCCCAAATAAGTGGTTATCACGCTGGGTATTCACGTAGCCATGCATTATTGATTGGTCTTCGCCTCACTGCACACCAGATGGGGGTGGGGGCTGGGGTGGGGTGGGGGTTGGTGAGGAGGGAGGATGTCTGGGGGCCAGGAGGCTGAAGAGAAATCAGCAGTCGCTCTTGGCAGCTGTGTCTGATGTGGAAGGGGGCTCTTCATTACCTCCCCATTCAGACTCGGCCAGGCTGGGCCGGGCAGCGGGGAGGGGAGGAAGTTTTGGATCGGCCCTGGCCTGGAGATGCATTATTCATCACCTCCTCGCAGGATTGGTTATTATCCTTAACCACTATAGAGTTTGGGCTTCTAATTTTTAATCACAAGGAAGGTGGAAGCGTTAGCCTTTTGGTGATTAATCCGGAGATAAAAATAGTTGACTGTTTTGTGTTGGGCTTGTTGTCAATCAGGAAAAATGGCATAAACGGTTGGGGCACTGAGGCCTGGGGAGGCCCTGAGCGAACCCTAGGCGGAGTTGGTCCCCAGAGCTGGAAGCCGGCCTGAGAGGCCACAGGGTCGCCTTAGCTGAGGGCAGCTGAGCGACACTCTTGCACCCAGCTGGCTCCTGGGGCTTTGATTATGAAGGAAACACATCATCACAGGTTGCTGCGCTCTTTACACTGTACTCTCCCGTTGGCTAGGACTGGAGCAGGCAACTGCGGTCTCCCTTCCTGCTCTGCCCCTCCCTGCCCAGGCCTGCGGACTTTGCCATGTGTGGGTGGGCGGTGGGAGCACCCGACCCTTTCCCTGTGTGTGGGAGGGAGCCCCCAAGAGCTTTCCCCAACTTCTGCTGCCAAGGACAATGGGGTCTCAAGTGGAGAGGTGGCATGGGGAGAGGGAAACTGAGGCCAGACAGCACAAGAGGCTGACCCAAAGTTACCAGTGAGGGAGGGCAAAGAAGCGTGAGAGGGGGCTTTGGACACACATCCTGGCTCCAACTGGAGAGGTAAAGCTTTCATCTGTTTCACTCACTAAGGTTCTCTTTCACCTCTATAACCCCTTTTCTAAGAGACAGTTTGCCAGGTTGTCCAGCCTCGCCTGAGCAGGCTGGAAAAACTCTTGGTGCCAGGACAAGGACAGCACTGAGGGAGTTTCCTCCAATGTCGACTTGGCCACCCAACTGGGACCCGGTTGGGCTTCCAGGAGTTCTTCAGGTGTTTCGTCAGCCTGGATGGTTGGTCTCTGGGCACCGCTGATCAGTGGCAGCTGGAGGGGTGGGGGACCAGCAGGGTCGCTCTCCTGCTCCCATACTGAGTGGTGGAGAAGCTCATAGATGCCCGGCCCTTCGGAGAGCAAGACTGGTTCTCATTTAACTCAATGAGCAGCGTGTTCCCCACAAAGCTGACAGAGTGGTCCATCACGAACACGAAGCCCTCCAGGGCCTTCCCACTGAACGAGAGTGGGCCTTGCCTGCAAGCACCAGCACCCACGGCCCTTGCTGCCCTGGACCTCAGCCTGTTCCAGCCACTCCTGACTCGGCAGGCCCTGGGCCCACTGCCTCTCTGTTGCTCAGCAAAGCCAGCTCCTTTCGGGCCAGGCTTGCCCTACTCCTCTCTGTCTGGAATGCTCTTTTCTGTTCCTTGCCCTGCTGGATCTTCCTGTCAATGAGGGTGCAGCTTCAAGAGCCCCTCAGTGACTCTCCACTACCCACCCCTGCACTTTCTGGATCACTGGGTTCATTTATTGTCTGTCATTGTTCTAGAAAGGACAACAAAGACCCTTATCTATCTTGGTGATATTGCTGTACCACATGGTAGGCGCTAAAGAAGTATTTGCTGAACATTATTTGTTAGATAAAAGACCCTCAGAAGGGGCGTGGAGATGGGGGTGGGAGTGGTTGCCATGGGCATTGGCCTCTGAGGTCAACATTTTTAATCCTCTGTGTGTGTATATATGTGTGTACATGTGTGTATGTGTATAGATGTTATACATGTGTGTATGTATATGTGCATGTATGTGTATGCATGTGTATATATGCATGTGTATATGTGTATGCATATATGTATGTATGTGTATATATGTGTGTATACATGGGTGAATATATATATATGTACATGTATTTATATATGTGTATACACATGTGTGTATATGTGTGCATGTGTGTATATGTGTATGTATATACGTATGTATATATGTATGTGTGTATACATATGTATATGTATGCATGTGTGTATGTATGTGTACATGTATGTGTAATATGTGTATACACGTGTGTATATAAGTGCATAGTGTATATGTGTGTGCATATGTGTATGTGTGTATATATGTGTCTATGTATATATGTGTATACATGGGTGTATATGTGTACATGCACGTATATATGTGTATACGTGTGTATATATGTGTATATGTGTGTGCATGTGTGTATATACGTGTAGGTATGTGTGTATACGTAGGTATGTGTGTATGTATGTGTGTACGTGTGTATATATGTGTACACACACGTGTATATATGTATATGTGTACATGTATGTATATGTGTATACATGTGTGTATATATGTGTATATGTGTGTGCGTGTGTGTGTATGTGTGTGTATTGGGTAGAGTAGGGAGTAGGCTGGGTGAGTAGCGGGAGGGAGGAGGGCAAAGTGGGGGCCGCTCTGAAGCCAGTTGGGACAGCTGTGTAGGAACTGTGTGTTGCTGTGGCAACAGGGTTGGTGCTCCCTGCCTCTCCTGGTGAGAGGGAAGCATGGCTGAGGAGGGCTTGGCTCTGGGAGCTGGTTCTCAGCCTGTTTCTCCGTGGCTGCTGTCCTCTGATTTGTGTGGAATGTAGGATGGGAAGAGGGTGGCAGGCCGAGCATGGTGACAGAGCAGAGACTCTTGGCTGAGTGGGGAGGACGACATTTGTGGGTTCTTTGCTTTTGTTCTGCTGCGGGCCCTCAGTCTGTTCCAGCCACTCCTTACTCAGCAGGCCCTGGCCCCACCTGGGACAGAGTCTGTGCTAGGAGTTTCAGCACCGACTACACTGGAGGGAGGATGCCAGGGCTTCGGGGTGCATCTCCCACACCTTCAGCATCTTCTCCATCCCCATATTCCCCACTGCAGCCCTGCTGTCAGCCTGCCATCACCCTGCTGTCACCCTGCCCACCTGCCTCCCTCCCTCCCGAACTTTTCTTTCATCAGCCTCCTCCATGTCACAAGCTGCGGCTGTGATGGCTGAGTGAAGCCAGACACAGCCTGCCACCTTAGAGCTGATGGGAAGACCCTTGTCACTCCAGGCCAGTGCCCAAGACAGACACGTGCACAGCCTCGGCACCTCCTGGGAGCTTGTTAGAAAAGCAGACTCTTGTGCTCCACCTCAGAACTTCTGAGTCAGAATGTGCCTTTCAGAAGACCCCAGATAATCCATATACACTTTCAAGCTGGAGGATCGCTGCCCTAAGGGCTCCTAGGTAGAATCATGACAAACTGACAAGTTCTATGAAGGGAAGGCTGGCTGGACAAAAAAGTGCGTATGGGGGCCTTTGATCCTTTCACCGGCTCCCTGCTCCCTCCGCTCCCCTGGGACAGGCCACAGAAAGGGCAGACTGCTCCCTGCTACTGGTTTTGGTGTTAAACCATCTTGTTTCAGAACAGGTTCCTTTGTGTATGTCATTTCTTTAGCTTGAAACGCTGGTGTTCTCCTGGACCACTGGTCTCCTGGGCCACTCTTACACACCCTTTGAGACTTAGTTCACAGGGCACCCTCTCTGAGGGGCCTTTCTAGAATCTCCCAGTTGGGCCAAGTATATAGGGCTTCTGTCTGATCCCTGATCCCATAGCATCTGAGCATCCCTGCCTCACTAGCTACCACATCTTATGGAAATCTGTGTGTGTCTCTTCCCTGAACCGTGACTTCCATCCGGATCCCCATCTCCCAGCAGAGTGCCTGCCTGCCGCACAGGGGACAGGGTGGCATATATGTTTGCTGAGCTGAACTTGACTTGAGGTGGTCACTTTAGAGCCATATGCAAAGTTGCGGACAAGTTATATAATCTGACAAACTTAGCCCTCTTATCTGGGAAGTGAGATAATAAAAATACCTATCTTGCAGGGTTATCATGAGAATTACCTTATGATATGAAAGATACACAGAGAATGTTGTAAAGGACTATGCAAATGTTGGTTATTATGTCTAAGTTTTAGGAACAATATTTAGCTTTGTGGCTGTGTGCGAAGTGCTCTGCCAAGGCCCTCTCATTTTATTCGCTATATCCTTTGAGGCGGGGACTATTAAGGTCTTCATTTTATAGGTTAGGAAGCTGAGATTCAGAGAGGGCAAATTACTTGGCAAAGATCACACAGCCATAAGTGGTGAATTTGGAATTTAGACTCGGGTTTTTTTTTTTTATTGAGCCTGTAATATGTTCTGTTGCAGTGAGAGCAGCTCCCAGACTGTCCCTGCAGCTGCAGCAGCCCTTGCATTAACTCCTGGCCCTACGGTTCTGCAAAGCTGGCTCTGCCCATCCCAGGGGTATTCAGACCTGGCAGGCACTCTCCTCCCTTCCCTCCCCACAATCTGAGTTTCAGAGGGCCCCAGGAAGCATGAGCCTGGCTCGAAGTTGGTGCCTTAGCGATGTCTGCTAAGGGAAGGGACAAATGATGTTTGCAGTCTGCCTAACTCCTTGCTCCCTTTTGTGGCTTTGCCTGGTTCTCAGGTTCTGGACGGCGTGTAATCCCGCCTCCCGTTTCCTCACTTACACACGTACGCCACCTAATGGCCACATTGCGGAACTGCAGGATGTAGAGACCCTGGGGAGGTGACTTTTTTTTTTTTTTTTTTTTTCAACCTGGTTTTAAGGGTCAGCTTCCCAGTGCTTGCTGAAAATTCTTTGGCGAAATTTGTATTGAGCACATACTATGTGCCAGGCCCTCTCTAAGCACTAGGGACATGAAGCTTCTGCCCTAGTGGAGTTTACCTTCTAGTGGGAGAGACAGACAATAAATGAATAAACAAATACATAATTTAAGGTTAGGTGTTGATAAGTACTAAGAGGAAAGTCACACTGTTTGGGGAATAGATACATCCTAAATTGGCCTCCGGGGTTCCCTCCTGGCTTTTCCCTTCCTCTCTGGTTGTTACTTTTTGTTTTTCTTCCCACTCCTTAAATGTGGATCTTCGGTAGTTAGCTCTTGCTGGCCATATCTCATTTGACACACTATCAAATGGAAATCCTTCACTTTTCTGTGAACTCAACTCACATCTTTATGCTGATAAATTCCAAAGAAGCATCTTGGGCCAGATCTCTCTCTTGAGCCCCAGAGTCATGACCCAAGTGTCCATGGGCCTTGGAAGCTCAGCATGTGTGACACTAAACTCACTATCTCTCCCGCGACACCCATCCCTCCCCACATTCCGTATTATGGTGAATGGCCCCACTGTCCAGCGACCAAGTCAGAACTCTGGGAGTCTTTCTGGATTCCAATCTCCTTCACCCTGCCTTGTAACCAGCCTGGTTAACCCTCTGAAGTATCTCTCAGATTTGTCTCTTTCCATTCCCACAGGCTTCCTGGATCAGCCATCATCACTGCGTGCTTGGATTATAATACCGCATCTCCCCTCCACCCCCAAGTCCTCTGCGTTTTTCCAGAGTGACTGTTACAAAAGTCTGATTATTCACCCATCCCGTCAACCAGTGACTCACCCACCATGTGCTGAATATCTAGCATTCCTCTGTTTCAAATCCTCTGAAAGTCCCTCATTGCCACCTGAATAGTCTGAACTTTTGGGCCACTGCTGATTCTTCAGCCTTGCTTTTCATCACTTCTTACCTCAATTCCTCTTTGTGGGTAGGAGCCACCTGCAGTTGTTGGAGTAAACCACTCCTCCACAATTGCCCCTTTCCTATTATTCTTATTTTTTGAGACGGTGTTTAGCTCTTGTCACCCAGGCTGGAATGCAATGGCGTGATCTTGGCTCACTGCAACCTCTGTCTCCTGGGTTCAAGTGATTCTCCTGCCTCAGCCTCCTGAGTAGCTGGGATGACAGTGACCTGCCATCATGCCCGGCTAATTTTTTGTATTTTTAGTAGAAACGGGGTTTCATCATGTTGGTCAGGCTGGTCTCGAACTCCTGTCCTCAGGTGATCCACCTGCCTCAGCCTCCCAAAGTGTTGGGATTACAGATGTGAGGCACCACGCCCGGGCTGCCCCTTTCCTTTTGCTTTGCTAACTTGAAGGTTGGGCAGCTTGGGCTCAAATCCTGGGTGCTAGGTTTACTGGCTTGTGGTTATGGGAAAATTGCTTAGCCTCTCTGTGCCTCAGTGTCCTCATTAGTAAAATATGAAATAAAATAACAAAACCAGATTCACTGTATAGTTGTCAGGGTCAAGGAAGATGTAATATGGGAAAACGCTTTATAAAGGGTCTGATGTAGGATGTGGCATGTTATTGGTTCTCTAAGCAGACTGGGCTCATTCCTTTGAAAGGTGATGAATGGGCAGGGGAGCTGGGACTTAGAAGCCTGGTGCCCGGTCCCCTTGGAAAAGCAAAGGTCTATGTCTTTTTCCCTGCTCTGCGCTGCTGGGAGCTGGGTGAAGACCCTGCTGCTCTCATGGGTGATTCCACACTGTTCTGCCTGGCTTGGCGTCCCCTCCCTCTGGGCCCCTGACATTCTGTGCCTACTGAGGCACACACTGCTTATGGGCTGCAAAGGCACGTGTGAGCCCCATGTGGAGCAGAGATGAGCTGTCTCAGTTGAGCTCAGCCCAGACTGCTGACTCATAGTTTTGGGTTTTGTTGTTGTTGTTGTTGTTTTTAATGCAGTATCAAAGCTCAGAACACAATACTCCAAGATCTCGCATCTTAGAAGCTGAGGAAACAGCAGAAGCAAAAAGGCCAGGCGCGACGGCTCACGCCTGTAATCCCAGAACTTTGGGAGGCCAAGGTGGGTGGATCACTTGAGGTCAGAAGTTCAAGACCAGCCTGGTTAATATGGCGATACCTCGTTTCTATTAAAAATACAAAAAGTTAGCTGGGTGTGGTGGCACGTGCCTGTAATCCCAAGTACTTGGGAGGCTGAGGAAGGAGAATCGCTTAAACCCAGGAAGTGGAGGTTGCAGTGAGCAGAGATCATGCCATTGCACTCCAGCTTGAGCAAAAAAAAAAAAAAAAGTTACTTTCTAATCCCCTGCCTTCCTGGGTGAGGGCTATCCGTAAAAACTTCTTTGACCCATCTCTCTTGCAACTAGGTCATCAGACCCTCAGAGGGATCCTGCCCTATACCCAGAGGAAAGAAATGGTACACAGGAACTCCAAGAAGAATGTACAAAGCCTTGCTAAGTTCTTCCAGTTTGTTACCATGAGGTCATACCCCCTTTTTGCCCAATCACGTTTCTGCACAACTGCCCATTCTTTATTGAACATAAGCCTCCAAATACACATTTTTCCCATGGTGTTTGGGCCTTCATTTCTGAAAGCTCACATAAAACTTTGGTTAAATAAATTTGTTGCACTTTTCTCTTGTTAATCTATCTTTTGTTACAGGAGTGTCAACTGCAAACCTTGTAATGAATGAGGAAAATATATTACTTTTTCTCCCCTGCAGCAGCAGAAGCTAACTGATGTAACCCAGTAGTCCCCTGCTGTTTGATTCAGAACTGGGCCCACGGCATCAACTCTCTCCGCTTCCCTCCGATCTGCCTCCCTGCACTGTGGCCGGGAGACTATTCTGGAGGCTCAGGCTGCTGTTTACAGTGTTCAACGGCTCCCACTGCTCCAGCACAAAAATCAATTCCTCATCACGGGGGCCTTCCCCAGTTCTCTCCAGTGAGGCCTCATCTCTGCAGCTTTCTTCTGTGTGACCGTTCACTCTTCTGCGAGGATAGCCCGCCCTTTTACAACTACACGCTTCAGCTTGCGAAGTTCCCTCTGCTGGGAATCTCCTTGCCCGAGTCTCAACTGGCTGGAATCCCAGTCTCTTTTCAATCAGCTGAAAGACCTATCGTGTCTTGTTAACTCTTGGTTATTCTTTTTTTATTTTTTATTTCTGTGATGAAGTCTCCCTCTTGTCACCCAGGCTGGAGTGCCGTGGTGCGATCTCGGCTCACTGCAACCTCCGCCTCCTGGGTCCAAGCGATTCTCCTGCCTCAGCCTCCCGAGTGGCTGGGACTACAGGCATGTGCCACCACGCCCGGCTAATTTTTGTATTTTTAAGATGGGGTTTCACCGTGTTAGCCAGGATGGTCTCAAACTCCTGACCTCGTGATCCGCCTGCCTTAGCCTCCCAAAGTTCTGGGATTACAGGCGTGAGCCACTGTGCCCGGCAACTCTTGGTTATTCTTTAAGACTCAGGCTATTGTCACCTCCTCCAGGAAGTCTTCTCTCAATCTCAGACCCTGCCTCTCCCGCCTCCATCCTCTGCACTGCCATAAGACCAATTGCCCACCTCTGCAGGTAGCTGTGGTGGTTGGTGCCATTACCATTTGCTGTTCCCCTGAGGCTGAGCTCCTTGAGGGCTGGTCCTTGCCAGATTCTCTCTCTAGTACTTAGTACAGTGTCTGGTCCATAGTGAGCACTTAATAAATACTTGTTGCCTGGTGCCTCACCTGATCTCACTGAATTAGAAGCCCCCCTTCCCACCTGAGCATCTCTTACACTGGCCCTCACAACACCTATATTGCATTGACTTGTGGACCTTTTTCAGGTTCCCTGAAGTTGCAGGATGGGAGTCTTGATGCCTTTTTGTCTGCTTCTCACTGCCTAGTATATTACCTTGGATGCAGTCATAAAGAGCCAGCACCAATAATATGAATAATAGTTAACATTGGTATAGGGCTTACCATACAGCAGGAACTCTTCTGGGTCCTTTACAAATATCCCTTAATCCTCACAACTCTGTATAAAGTAGATACAATTATGATGCATGTTTTAGAGGTAAGGAACCAGGCACAAAGTAGTTAAGTTAGTTGCCCACCATCACATAGCTAATAAGCAGCAGAGCTGGGATATGTGTAGGGTTTCCAGACTTAGCAAATCAAAGAACAGGATGCTCTGTTAAATGTAAATTTCAGGTAAATTAAAAAATGGTAGTGTAAAGATGTTTATCTGAAACTCACATTTAACAGGGCATCCTGTATTATATCTGTCAATCCTATAGATGTGTTAATTAAATATATGTGATGTAATTAATGTAGGTGTGTTTTCCCCTCTTCAGACTCTCCCCACTTCCACTTAGGTCTACATTAAGAAGATGTGGGGCAAGATGCAAATGGGATTTCTTAAGGATATGGCATCCTATATAATTGGTGGCACAACACCACAGACATGTCTCCGAGGAGGCTGGGGACAGAGGGAAAAGAGGAACAAGGAACAAGACGCAGGTTTAGGATGATGGCATGTGGCTGGGAGGATGATATGCTGGAAGCTGTTTCAGCTCTGCTCCTTAGCTGGGGGTGGAGGGGACCCTGGACTAGCTGCCTTCAGAGGTCCCCTGCAAAGGTTTGTGACACTGGGAAGCCCACTCCTCAGCTGGAGCTCATATTGTTTAGGGGATAAGGGAGGCCCTGAAGTCAGAGTGCCTGGCTGGGCTTCTGGCTCCATCACTAACTGGCCACGTGACCGTGTGCAAATTACTTCTCTGTGCTGGATGATATTAATGTCATAGATATTATGGTAGCTTTTTTACAGGGCTGGTGTGCTGTTTAAATGAGTTAATGCAGGAGCTATACAGTGTCTTGTCCCAGACTTTGGCACTGTAGTAAGAACCCACTAAATTTTAACTCTTAGTATTATCATTGTTTATTCAATAAGGAACTCCACATGGGAGCGGAGAGCAGCGTATTGCATGTGAAATGGGCTTGCTTCCACCTCTTGTTCTGCTGTGACCTTGTTCCATGCCCAGCTCTGGACTCCCGAGATGGGACGGTCAGTACCTTACCTCAAAACACCTTCAAACCACTAGAGCGATGACAAGGAGGTCACAGACCCAAAGATCCCACAGCTGTGCAGGTGTGATGGGTAACCCCACTGCCTTTAGGCAGGAACCCCCAAGGGAGGGAGGGCTGGGCCAGTGGGCCAGGGGCAGGGAGCCAGGTGCTGTCAGGGTCAAAGTCAGCAGTGGCTTGGTTCCCCCCTCAAATTAGGAAGGGTGAGTGTCCTGCTGATTTCTGGTTAAACCCTGAAAGAGGGTCTGAGCATCTCAGGGTAGAGCTGCTTGTGAGGAGATGGATGTTTCTTTAATACTGAGCAGGCAGTAAGTCCCAGGCTGTATGCAGAGTGGAGGAAGGGAGGCAGGTAGAGAAGGGAGCCTCTGTGATTTGCATGCAAGCAGACCAGCGTGCCTGTGCTGGCTCCAGGTGAGGGAGGGCACTACAGGCCGCTGTGTGCACAGCAAGGGTGAGAGGGCCTGGGAGACACCAGCAGGGAAGGGACAGTGGGGTGGAGGAGTGCATCAAACTGGAGAGAGGAAGGGGCGAGTAGGGCAGCGGCAGGAAGGCTTCCACCCACCCTCCCAGTCCTGCTGAGCAAGAGACTCTCCCCTTTCTCCAGCCTAGCTCCTATGCTGATGGCTGCAGGTTGGGTGAGACCATTTCTTAGGTGTGTTTGCAGGAATAACCGGCAGGTGCCCCCTTGCAGCGGCTCACAAAGCTCTACAGCTGGTTTCGACCTTGACCTGATTTGTGGGTTCTTTTGCTCAATACAGCTGGGTTGGTGGGAAAAGCCCATCATGGTCGCTGCCATGGACTTGTATAAATCCATGCTTCATGGTATGGTGGGTCCTTGTAGTAGCCTTATTTTATAGATGGGTAAACCGAGGCACAGACTGGCCAAAACATTTGGAGCAAGTCACACAACTGGCAAGGACTCTGGCTCAGATCCTGCCGTCCTAACCACCCAGCCCTAACTGCGGTGCCATAGGCTGCACTAGCACGAGGATCGCTAGCTTTAATAGCATCAAGGCGGCCATCCTGACCCAGCAAAGGGCCAGGCAGGGACTTGCAGTGTCCCCATTGGTCCCATAAATAGAAAGCAGAACTGATATGGTTGGTTTTGCTATGGGCTCCTCATCCGGCAAATCCACCTCCTCAAGGCTCCTCATGGTTTCAGTTAGGACGAAAACGAGGCCAGGTAGAAATCCTGCCTACCGACACCGTGGAGCCTCAGAAGTCTTTACAGAAACGAGGTGCAGGAAGAGGGTCAAAGCCATCTCATTAAGGGGTTTAACAAATAAGCGTAAGGCATTCCAATAGCTTTCCTTTGAAATGGCAGATTAGGAACACTGCGTTTTGCATGATAAAAGCACGCATTGGTTCCATATCTATCTTAGTTGGTTACAGGCCAGCAGGGCAGACAGGAGGAGGCAGTAGAGAGGTGACAGTGAGCAAGAAGAGCACAGATAGGACAAAACAGGCAAAGAGGTGAAGACACAGAGGGGTGAGGGGTGTAGGGTGCAAGTCACCTGCTCAGGAAGATGGATGTGGGGAGAGACATGCACACTCCTTTGGGACAGAGGACCCTAAAACTGAGTGGCAGTGTTCTGAGGAAGGAAACAAGCAGAACGCTTCCTCCAGGCCTCTTGCCGCAAACACTCATTTCGGGGAATCCCAGAAAATCCCTCAAATATACCTTTCAACTTTATGTGCATTTACCAGACCCACTGTTTGCCAGAATCCTAAGAGGAAAAAGTCAAAATCTTTTTCCGACTTGTGCTTTTTCCCCCCAAAAGTACAAGCTTCTACATTTGAAAAAGGGCAATTATTTTTAGAATTCATTAGAAGAAAGTGATTTAATTCTCATCTACAGTCTGGTCTTATAGTTATTTTTTGAAATCTCCTCTCTTCTTCATTTTTCACATTTGCCCCATTCTGGGGAGGGAGGCCTGGCCTTTATACCCTGTGGGGACAGTCACTGGATGTGAGCTTCCTGTCTTAGCCACTGGCAACTCCAGAGTGGTACTCTGCAGGGAGCTGGTTGCTCCCCACCCCGCACTCCAGGTCCTATCCTGAAAGGAGTCAAGAGAAACTTGGTGGCACCACAGCTTCCACCACGGGGTGGCACTCACAGCAAGCAGGGGCAGAGGGAGGGAATGACCTCTTCTCCCAGGGTGTCTTCTTTTCACTCCATCACTATCGAGGTGGGATGGGGCGGGTTTTGGCATTTAAAGTGCTCTGTATCAGAGTAAGCCCCTTATGGGAAGAGCTTGGTTACTGGGTTGACTGTGTGTGAGCCTCCACTCACTGGGGCAGGGAGGGACTTCTCATCTGGCTCTGAGCATCCTACAATTAAATTTGCTAGTGTTGGCGGGGCTGGGTGGCCCCTGCATCTCCAGTCCTAGGTGGGTGATGTCAGGCCGGTGAAGAAAGGGCACAGCCTTTGCTCTCAGACAGAGCTGGGAATGACCCCACAGGGTGACCCTGAACAAGTTTCTCAACCTTCCTGAGCCTCAGTTTCCTCATCTGTGAAGCAGAGCTAATGCGTGCCTCGAATAATGCAGGATTAAAGGAGAAAATGTACTAGGCCCTGGGTCATGGAGGCAGCCAGTTGGTGAGCACGAAGACAGGCCGCTGCTGAAGACCCACTGCCTGCTCTTGTGTTAAGATGAGCTGCTCCCCTGGTTAAGGCAGAGTGTCAAGGAAGCTCAGACCAAATGCATGTGTGCAGTGGAAGACAAGCAGCAAGGAAGGAGCCACGGCTCCTGGTGATCTGACCGGCGGCCCAGGGAGCCGCAGGGGAGGCTCTGTGTGCTGGAGCCACATCCTCCCCCACCCGTGAGCCACACAGGGAGCTGCAGGGGAGCCTCTGTGTGCTGGAGCCCATATCTTCCCCCATCCATGAGCCACATGGGGAGGCCTGCTAGGCCTTTCTCTCCTCTGGCCTCTCCCTGCTCCCACCTGTTCCCCACAGGGGTCCCCCTGAAATGACAGTCTTAATCATGCTGTCCCTCTTCTTGTGATGTCCAAGACTCCATAGCAACCAGGCCCGGCCACCTTTGCAGCTTCGCCCCATCACCGCATCACCCCATGCCTGTCTCCAGCCACAGGGCTCGTCCCTGCAGGCCACAGCCACACAGCCACGGGCCTCGGACCCCAGCTTGGCGGCCCTCTCCTCTGAGACTGCGCTTCCGTCCCTTTCCTGATTTGTGGGCACCTACACGACGTTCAGGCTTTGCTCAAATGTTCCCTCTGACCTCCACTAGACTGTGCTAAAGCATCTGGAGTGCAGTGGCCAGTCTCATCCTGGTGTGCATCCCAGGGCTCAGCCTGGCACCTTGGCCTGGGGCTGAGCTGGACGGAAGCTGTAAATGGATGCCCTGCGTTTGCTGTGCAGAGCCAGCTGCATCAGAATTACTGCTGGCTGGACCCGGGTGCCTGGCTCGATGGGAGCTTCCCAAGGGAGGCAACCCAGTCATGTTCCTCTGTCTCTCCTGTCCCAGCTCAGCCTGCATGGAGCAGGTGCTCAACAGATGAGCACCAATCAATGATGGAAGGGTAAGAAGAGATGCCCGCATGAAAGGGGAGTGAGGTGGGGAAAACAAAGCTTCCAGAGGGGATACTTTGGGAGGAGCAGATCTAGAACACATTGATATGCATTGAGTGTCAACTATGTTCTAGAAGCTTCCTGTTGGCCCCGTTGTCACCCTATCTTGGATTCCTGGGCCAGTTTTGGGAGATGCTGAGATTTGAAGTCCATAAGGGCATTGCTGGATGCAGATGTTTGAATCACCATGAGTTTGGGCTCAGGACGGCTGGTGTCCCCTGGTTTTCCTGAGACTTCGGACATGTCCCTTTCCCTCTGCATTCTCCACTCTCCACCTCCCACTGCCCCTTTCTCAGCGACCCATCAGCTAGGCCTAGCGACCCTGGATCCTTAATGGCCTCTGTTCTTTTGCTGTCTCTCTCTGAGGCTCCCCTTTCCCTTTGATGAGCAACTCACTTGCCATGGAAAGTGTGTTGTTCAGGTGGATCCTCTATCAAAAGACAGGATGGTGTCACGTTGCAGTGGCTGCGCCGGGGTCAGTCCGGGCTAAAATACTTGGGTCTCAGCTCCGATCTCCATGCCCAGCCCTGCACTGGAATCTGCGTGTGATAGTGCCGTATACGTTGGGGAAAATGAGACATGTTGCTCTGGAGTAGCCCATGAGCTGCTCTGAGGAATGGATGGTGTGAGGTGTCCAGTGTTGCTTTGAAGTGAAATGTATGGATGTGTCTTAAAGCCACAGTTAGCTCCCATGATGGATACTCGTGTTTGTGGCCAGAGGCATAGATAATTCAAATCTGATCTATAATTGAAAACATCATTTGCATTTGGCTTTGGAATACGCACGCGCGTGTGTGTGTGTGGTGGGGGTTGGGGGAGGGAAGGCAGCTTTACTTTCTGAGTATGTTTATTTTAGACTCCCATTAGCATTAATTTGCATTCACTGGACACCACTGCTCGCTCGGGAGAGGTGAGCAGGGCTTTCTCCTCACGCAGCATTCTTTAGCCCGGCCCTATCCAGGAGGCAGGTTATTGGAAATGGACCAGGTAGGCCTGTGTTCCGCAGGTGTTCAGAATTCCTGGGGGCTGAGATACGACCTCAGTGAACATGCCACTGGGCCAGGGGTACAGAGTTGTGTTTGCAGTGAGACCTGGGATTGACTCCTGGCTTCCCTGGTTCTGGGCAGTGTGGCCTTGGATACGTTAATTAGCTCTTTCAGCCTGTGTCTTCATCATAAAAGAAGAGGGATAATAATACTGTGAAGGTTAGCAGATGTTCCATGGGATGGCATTTGTGAAGTCCCCAGAACACGGCTCAGTGAATGCGCATTCCTTTTCTTGCCCTTCTCCCTCCTCATCTCCCAAAGAATGGGTCTGCCTCCTTCATCTCTTGCGAGTCCGGGACTCCAAGGGCCCAGCAGACCCGGCTGTAGCCTTTGGGGTCAAATAGGAAGACAGCACTGCTTCCCCCCAGAGTGCAAGGTCAGGCGGGGATGCTCATTTGCTCTTAAAGGTGTAGGGGGTGCACAAATGCTGGAGGATTCATAGCCCACCTTCCCGGGGGTGGGGAGTGGTTTGGAGGGTGGAGGAGAGCGGAGAGCCTGCTGTCCCTTTGGAGAACAAGGTGGGGCTCTGTCTGGATTTTGGGTCCATCCTATAGTGGAAAGGGGTCCTGTGTGAAAAGAAGGGAGGGCTTCAGATAATCCTGAAACCGGAATCCCAAAGGAAGCCCTGAGTCTCCAGGCTAGAAAGTGTTCTAGCTGTGTGGGCTCAGGCAAGTTGCACATCCCGGCGTCAATGTCTGCATCTGAGAGTGGGCATGGCAGTGAAACCCCCGAGTCAGGAAGGCTGAGGGAAGGCCAGAAGCCTGTGAGCCTGGCACTCTGCTCAGGTGTGCCAATGCAATGTGAGCCCAAGGAGGGTGGGCACGTGCTGGCTTTGAGTGGCTGCTTCCCTGTGTGAAGGTAGGGGGGACACTTGCTGTCAGGGGAAAGAAAGAGCCCTCTCTTTCTGCAGAGTTGCCTGAGAACTAATTCAAGGCCATGCGACTCTGGTTAACATCTGCATCCTGGATCTCTGCTCCCCTCTGGGTCAGACTGTTGGACTCCTGTGTTGTCTGTCCCCCAAGTCCTGGTCTGGGGCAGGTAAGGCAGTCATATCAGGAGCACCTGCCCATGACTGTCCCCAGAGAGAAGACTCAGGAGTTCCAGCATGGTGTGGAGCAATTGAGCAACATGCCCAAAGCAACTAAGGTTACCATTTCTTTGGGTTTCCCACAGCACAGATTTGGAGGTTTTTTAATTTTAATTTTTTATTTTTTTTGACACAGACTCTTGCTCTGTTGCCCAGGCTGGAGTGCAGCGGCATGGTCTTGGCTCACTGCAAACTCCACCTCGCAGGTTCAAGTGATTCTCCTGCCTCAGTCTCCCGAGTAGCTGGGACTACAGGTGTGTGCCACCATGCCTGGCTAATTTTTGTCTTTTTAGGAGGGATGGGGTTTCACCATGTTGACCATGCTGGTCTTGAACTCCTGACCTCAACTGATCCTCTTGCATCGGCCTCCCAAAGTGCTGGAATTATAGGTGTGAGCCACCATGCAAGGCAGATTTGGAGCACAGATAGAGTGATTTCAGAATCCAGACTTTAATTTTCTCACTTGCCTTCAGTGAGCCAAAGGGCCCGATCCCTTCTTGCCTCAGTTTCCTCCAGGTTTATAAAATGGACAAAGGGATAACTTTCAGAGGCCACTGAGGGACTGAGAGGATAATCTATATATAGTCTCCTCTTCACTGAAAGGGGAAGATGGGTTCAGGCTGCAGCATGAGGGAGTGAGGTTAGACATCTGAAAGAACTGTTGGTGGACACACAGCTGGGGAAGAGAAGTCAGGCCTCTTTCTCCAGAGCCTGCTCCCCTACCCCCCATCAGGGACAAGTTGGATGTGACAAGGTGACATAACTCTAAGGCAGGGGGATGGACCTGGTGGCTTCACAAAGCTCTGCTCAGTCCCTGTCCACTCAAGCACTTCCTCATTAGTTTTGCTGAAGTTACCTCCCTGCTCCCAATTAGCCTCTGTCTGTCCAGTTCTCTGAGAGGTGTTTCTATTTGTAGGGGCCTAGGGGATAGGGAAGCATGGGCTGGAGTGGGAAGGAGGAGGACGAGGGGATCAGGTTGCTAATTGCCACTGTCAGACAGCACGCCTCAGCTCAGCTGTTGGAGGGGAAGAGCCGCCAGGCCATTTTTATGACTTCCTATCAAACTTTGATAAATTGACTCTGAAAGGGCTTTTTCTTCCAAGCAGTTCATGCCTCAGTGGCTGTTAATGGTGAAATATCAAGATGCTGAGGGGCTCTGAGCTGGCTTCTCACCTGCCCTGAGACCCTGCTCTTTCCTCCTCTCAGATGCTCTGGAGAGGGAGAGGGCAGGACTAGATAGAGACCTCGAGGCAGACGGCAAGGCTGGTCTCCAGAAAAGACAGACCAGGGGAAGAGGGTGGCAGGATTAAGTTAGACATGCAGCAGAACTTCCTGGCCCTGGGCTGAGTGACCCAGGAGGCCAGGAACAGCCTCGGTGCTGCGGCTAACCAGCAGGGGGCGAGCGTCAGTACTGTGTGTTGCAGAGCAACTTCCCTGCAGGTGTTGACCTGGAGCCTCATAAAGACACAGTGAGGTAGGTAGGGTTGCAGCCTCCCTCTGTCTCATGGTCTCTCAGGGCAGGCAGCAGCTCTGTTGGACTCCAGAGGAAAAGGCTTGGTGGGGACCAGGGATTCGGTGGGATTGAGCCTGATACCTTCAGGCAGTGAACAATGAGAATTGGAGCTAAACCTGAACTTCAAATCCAGAGAGGTTTCTCTACGGCCCTCCCCCAACCTACAGCAAGCGGCCCCGCCTGGACAAATGCATAGTGACAGGGCAGTCGCTGGCCCAGAGTTGGCTTATTCCTACTTCTTCCTTCCTTCAAGGATTGTTCTGGGTCCTGGAACCCTCTCTTAGTTCTGGCTGGGGGCAGGTGGTCCAGCACCACCTCTCTGAGCCAAGGCAGGGATTAGGGGGAGGTGAGTGAGGCTCTTGTCTCGGGCACAACTTTCAGAGTGTACCCAAAACCCCAGTAATGGAAATAAATAATATTTTAATGCAAATTTAAAAGTCAAAACAAATGTAAAAATATCCACAATGAGCAAAAGATCACAATTTTAAGTAAAGACAGGATCAGAGAGCTGCAGTTAATTAAGAATTATTTAAGATGGTTGCTTGGCCAAAGGAAATGGTCAAAGATGCTAATTTTCTCAGTGGAAAATGAGATAAGCAAAGAAGTAGATGATTACTATTACTGGTGAGTTAGCTTCCATTAAAGCTAGAAAAGTGACATGAAATACATTCTGTTATTGCTGTAAATAAAATAGTTAAGCTTAACATAATGTTGTGGGTTTTAATACACCTGTTTTTAAATGTTTCAATATTTTTCTGACTACTTCAATGCTCTGGAAAAAATTTACCACTTAAAAATTTACTACTTAAAAATTACATTATAAAAATAAATAGGGGAGCGCACGTTTTTCCTCTTGCCACAGGGTCTACTGCGGCATGGCTCAGAGCCGTTGCTGATCCTATCTTTGCCTAATATTTTGATATTTTGTTTATCACGGATTTTTTCACATTCATTTGGATTTTTAAAACTATTGCGTTAAAATGTTATTTATCTAAATTATTGAGTTTTTTGGTACCCTTTACATTTTGTGCCTGAGAATGATGCCTCACTCTGAACTTAGTTTTACTTTGTTTCCATGGAGGGAAGCTGTCTCTCTTTCCTGTCCTTGGTGGGGATAAAATATAGAAGAACCCCTCGGGCCCTGGGACCCACCTGGGGCATGTTGAGGCCTGGAACTGTTTCGGGGAGGTGAGCGCTGGGGCAGGTGCAGGCTGCCAAGGAGAGACGGCCGGGCTCCTGAGGCCCCACAGATAGAGACGGGCAGCCACTCCTGAGCTCATCCATCAACGCCCCTGGGGACTACACTCACCTTAATCAGGCCACAAGGGCCCCGGGCCTGAAGGATGTGCGTGGCACGGGGATGGGGAGAAGCCAGGTAAGCAGAGGCTCCTGCAGGCTCTGAGGTGGTGTCTGGAGGGGAGGGAGAGGTTCAGCCAGGGCGGCTAGGGGGCACTGAGTACTTAGCTGGCTCCTCTTAGGCCTTGACCTCTAGGCAAGCCCTAGGGCCTGTTTCTCAGACCCTGGGCCTCGCTGTGGCTGGGGAGGGACCGCAGGAAGCGGGAGAGCAAGTGGAGGCAGATGGAAGAGGATGCTTAGGGCAGGGCCTGCAAACTGGCTCTTCCTTGCTTTTCAGGAAGTCCCAGAGGCTTTCCCTTGTTTGCAGAGTGAAGTGTGACTGTCAGCTTGACTTCTGGGCCCTCTGTCTCCCGGCCCAGCCTCTCTTGCCTTCTGAGCCCACAGAGGTCCTCCATACGAACCCTCCTCTCTGCGCCCCACCTCCAGGGCCCTCCAGCCTCCCTGCCTGACCCGGAGTGGTTCTGCTTTCTACCAGAAGCCTCCCCCGACTATGTTCCTCTTCACTGCTCATCCTTGCTGGCCAGGTTTCTGAATGTGGCTGTTGTGTGTGTGGACACATTGTTTGGAATGCAGGTCTGAGTTACTGCTTATACCTGGCCTTCCAACTCTGTCTAGCGCCGCCCAGGCGGCAAATGCCCCAGGAAGGAAGAGACCCTGCCATGTCCTCCCTGCTGTGATGCCAGGTATAAGCAGTCATTTATGGTCACAGGACCATGGAGGAGGAGGGGCACTCAGAGACTCACCTCTGTCTCTGAGCCCGTGTGGGTGCTCCCTGCCCTTCTCACCGCTCTCCTTGTCAAAGGCAGTGCCATGCACCAGCCTGAGGCACAGGACAGCCAGGCTCTAGTCCTGGCACTCAGCAAATGGCAACTGCATGCTACCAGGAACTCAGGCAAACACCGTGGGGCCGTCCTTGACTTGCCCTTTCTCTCAGGTCCTAATGGCTGTGGGTTCCGCCTTTGAAACATGCACAGATCTCTTCCCTTCTCAATATTTGCACTGCTACTATGCAGCACTCCAGCCCCCGGCTGCTTGCATCTGTGCAGCCCAGGCACCAGACGAGTAACCCCAGCCCCTCCTATGTCTGACTGCAGAGAGCCAGAACCATCCAGCTAAGCCGGGCTCAGCTTCTTGACCTGCAGACACTGTGAGAGCTGAGGCGTGATTCTGGTTGTTTTAAGCCACTGAGCTTGGAGGTGATTTGTTATGCAGAAACAGACAACCAGGCAGAGTGTGCAGAACCAGCCAGGCAACTTTCACAGGTACATCGAGAGGCTCTGTGCTGTTTACAAAATGCTTTCCTATACACACTCATATTTCTTTTTACCATAACCCCAAACACTGGTAAGGTGGGCATTCTTAATCCTCACTTTATAGATGAAGAAACTGATGGTCAGAGAGGCTAACTGATTTGGACAAGGGTACACAGCTGAAAAATGAAAGGGCCAGTCTTAGGGCCTAGGAATTCTGATGCTAAGTTCAGTGCCTTCCCCACCACCCTGTGGCTGCCATTTCTTCTCTCTCCCTATGTGAGAGTGTGTGTGTGACAGAGAGGGTGTGTGTATGAGAGAAGGGTGTGTGTGTATGCATGTGTGTGTGAGAGGGAGGGGTGTGTATGTATGTATGTGTGTGTGTGAGGGAGGGGTGTCTGTCTGTATGTGTGTGTGAGAGGCATGTATGTGTGTAAGGGTGTGTATGTGTGAGAGTTGTGTGTGTATGTGTGTGTGTGGGTGTGTGTGAGTGTGTGAGAGAGGTATGTGGATGTGTGTGTGAATGTGTGGGGGTGTGTATGTATATATGTGTATGAGTGTGTGTGAGAGAGGCTTGTGTGTGAGAGATGTATGTATGTGTGTGAGGGGTGTGTGTGTATGTGTGTGAGTGTGTATGAGAGGTGTATGTGTGTGTGAGAGGAGTGTGTGTGTATAGTGTGTGAGTGTGTGTGAGAGATGTGTGTGTATGTATCTCTGTGTGTGTGAGAGGTGTGTGTGTAAATGTGTTAGGGTGTGTGTGTGTATGTGTATGAGTGTATGTGAGAGAGGTGTATGTGTGTGTGTGAGGCAGGGGTGTGTGTATGTACATGTATGAGTGTGTGTGTGAGGGATGTGTATGTATGTATGTGTGTGTGTGAGAGGCAGGGGTGTGTGTATATATGTGTGTGAGTGTGTGTGTCAGAGAGAGAAAGAGAAAGAGAGAAAGTCTCCCTTTTCACCAAAACGTCACCAAGGGGGGTCATTTTCTGTGTGCCTAGCATCTCTGTTCCCAGTCACCAGCACACTGCAAGTCAAAGGGAGGCCTTTCTGGTAATTTGAGCATTTCCAGCAAATAACTCCGGTCTCCCAGCGTACCAGGCCTCAGTGACCCCAGGACCACATAAGGGCCACGATGCACTCTTCCCAGAGCTACCAGAGCTCACCTTTGCTCTTCAGCTCAGATTCCAGTTGGAAATTGTTATCACAGGGAACGCTCTCTGGGTGGAGACGCTCAGGCCCAGAGAAGTGAGCAGACTCTTCTGGTTGCACAGTGGGCTCCTGGCCTTCCGACTTCTAGTAAGCTGCTTGAACTGAGAAGTCACTGGTTTTACCCACCAGATGTGGAAGCCACACCAGTGCACATGGAAGCATGCCTACTGATGTTTAGCCCCGCCACCCTGCATTGGTCCTGGGTGGGAGTTTAGTGTGGTTCCTCCTTCAGTTACCAAGCACTTTCTCTGTGCCAAGCCTGGGCCTGAGCTTAATCATTCCAAGATGATTAAGCTGTGGTCTCTGATCCCCAGAGAGTTTGCCGGCCCCTGTTCAATACACAAAGCCCCTTCCTAACATTCCCAGAGGTCCTGCAGATAAGTGAGTCAGGCATCTGGCTCAGTAAAAAGTGTGCTTCTCCATTTTATGTACAAGGAAGCAGAGGCTCAGAGAGGGTAAGTGACTTGCCCCAGATCACACAGCTAGTAAGCCTGCTTATTAGTCTACTGCATCACACTTATCTGGACCAAGCTGAGTCAAAGGGGACAGAGCTGGGGTGTGTGTCAAACCTTTAAAGCTCGAGAAGGGGAGCACAAAGGAGAATTTACCTTCTCCCCCCAAAATGATGTCATCAACTGAGACAAAAAGAAAAAAAAACGCCCGTTTTCTCCCTCCAAGTTTCCCCCTCATTAATTTAAATCTAATTTGCTCACAACATTCCTCAGTAAACAGCAGCCTCTTTAATAAGTGAGGCTCTTCCCCCCGACTCTGCGATTGTGTTCCTAATCAGCCAGTGTATCAGGAAAGACCCCTGCTAATTGTCACAAGGCATCATACTATCCTGTGTGTCAGGTGAGGGATGGCAGTTGAGATAATTATAATCAGATCTAATTAGTAATTATAACGGATCCCGACTAGAAATTGTTTTCAGTTAAATATTCCCAGAGAGGTGCTAATGGTCTCCGGGGCATGCCGAGTGCCACAGCCGAGAGGGGAAGAACCCTGTGCGGATGAGCAGAGGAGACTCAGAGGTGAGAGGAACGATGTGTCCATGTGTCCGTGGGGACAGAGCTGGCCTGGCATCCCAGTATTCTCTCTTCCCTTGTGCAGCTAAGGTTGAGTCCCCCTCCCTCAGGGCCACCTGCGTGGGCCCTCAGTAAAGGCCAGTTCTTCACAGGCTCGGGACCTTGAGGCATGGAAACTTTTGGATCATTAAAGAAGCGGTGTGGGCCGGATGCAGTGGCTTCGCCTGAAATTCCAACACTTTGGGAGGCCGAGGCAGGTGGATCACCTGAGGTCAGGAGTTCGAGACCAGCCTGGCCAATTTGGTGAATCCCAGTCTCTACTAAAAATACAAAAATCAGCTGGGCGTGGTGGCACACGGCAGTAATCCTGGTTACTCAGGAGGTTGAGGCATGAGAATTGCCTGAACCTGGGAGGCAGGGGCTGCAGTGAGCCGAGATTGTGCCACTGCGCTCCAGCCTGGGCAACAGAGCAAGACTCAGTCTCAAAAACAAACAAACAAACAAAAAAACAGCTGTGCATTGCTCAGGCAGCATGGGATATTTCTGCTGGAATCATTGTTGAATAGAATGGGATTAAAGGCTTTACCTAGGAGTCCCCTGGCTAACAAAAATCAATCGGGTGACTCTCCACCCCACTTTAGTGCCTCCTGCCCCGGGTCTTTCCTTTCTTTTTCATTTCTAGTAAGCATCTGCAAACTCCTAGTTGCCCTACTTACTTTCTGTTAACCAGGACCTAACTACCAGACACTTCTCTGCTTTCAGATTCATGCCCCATACCCTGAAAGGCTCTGTTCCTGGGACCCTCGGATCAGGTGATGAGCTCTCTTAAACACCCAGGACGGCTCCACACTGCCCACAGCCAAATTCAAACACTCCAGCGTGGCTCAGACCCCTTTTGCCTGAGCTCCATCCTCTTGACGGGGTCGGCCTCCAACTATACTTGCTCAAGGATTGCACGCCAAACATCCCAAACACTCACGTTAGGGGCAGGGTGGGCTTCTATCTCTCTGCGCCTTTGAGTATGTGGCTATGATTATGTTTTCATTTTCCAGCTGCTAAAATACTATCCAGTCTACCAAGGGAGAGTTCAGCAGTTACTTCCCTTGTGATGTCTTCCCAGATTTTCTGAGTTGAAACAAATGCTTTCTCAGTATTGTGCTTATATATCCGAGGGCTTCTTTAATCCTGCCTTGGATGGTAGTGAGTTGTTTATATGTCTTCTCCCTCCTTTGGCTGTAAACTCCTCGAGGGCACAGAGGGCATTTTGCTATTTCTGCATCTTCCCATTGGGTCTGATACAATGCTTTTGCACATCGTAAGCATTTAATAAAGATTTGAAGGGTAAACAAGTGAACGTGTTAATGAGAAGCTTCTACCCATTGACTGCACTATGATTTCAATGTGAACACTTCTGGGAAGCCGACCTCCCCTTCCCCAGGTCCAGGCCCTTGAACCTGTCTTTATTATTAGATGCTGTTGGGTTGTTGAAGTATGATGAGGTGGAATCTGGCCAGAAGATCCAGGAATCCCAGCCTCCCCAAAGCCACCTGATGTGAGGGTACTGTGACTGAGGAGTTGTATTTTTAGTCTTATTTAATCTGAATTAATTTAAATTTAAATAGCCACTGTGGCTAGCGGCTTGGTGCATCTCAGCTGAGAGTCCTTGGAGACACCACTATGTAGGGCAGCCTGGAAGGCCTAGACTCCAAGGCTGCTTCGTGTCAGGTGAGCCTGGCCACATGTGACTCACATTAATTTAGTTGAAAAACACGATATGGCCGGGTGCAGAGGCTCACGCCTGTAATCCCAACACTTTGGGAGGCTAAGGGGAGCGGATCACTTGAGGTCAGGAATTCGAGACCAGCCTTGCCAATATGGTGAAACCCTAACTCTACAAAAAATACAAAAATTAGCTGGGTGTGGTGGTGGGCACCTATAATCCCAGCTACTTGGGAAGCTGAGGCAAGAGAATTGCCTGAACCTGGGAGGCAGAGGTTGCAGAGAGCTGAGATCGCACTACTGCATTCCAGCCTGGACAACAGAGTGAGACTCTATCTCAAAAAGGAAAAAAGAAGAAGAAAACAGGATATATTTTCACCGAATTCTTATTTTTTTTTCAGTGCTGATATGAGTATGCTGATCTGGTCACTCTCTACTAACCAGAATGGGAGACTAAGTGGGGAAACTGACCAAGTGAGTGTAATTGACTTCATTCACAGCTTCTTGAATGGCTGCTGCTGGTCTGTCGCATTTGTACACCTGTTGCATCTGCATGCGGATCCCAAATGTCAGCCTTTCCCCTTCTGGCACCCTCTACCCGCTGCTGAGACATCTTTACGCAGCTTTCCTGGCTCTGCTTCTCCCAGCCTCCTCCTCTGGGTTTCATTTCCTTGCGCGAGCCTTGTGCCGGGCACGGTATCTCCAGCGCAAGGACACTACTGGTGGACAACTGGGCCGTCCCACACTTTTCTCTGGAGATCTGAGGGGTCCGGGAGGACTCACGGAGGACTGGCTGAGGTTGCAGGCAGGAAGCTGAGTTGAGCCAACCCAAGCAAGCCCCGGAGGCAGCCTGGCTCTGGCCCCAGCTTGGATGTCTCAGTTTTAGTTCTAAAGCCTATTCCTTTCCTCCATGTTCACATCTTTAAGAAGGAAAGACAGGGCTGCATCGGGAGAGGAGCCAGCGTGCGGCCTGGGGTGTAGTCTTAGAGGCTAAGGAGGCTCATCTGGGGAATGAGGGTGCCCAGGAGAGGAAGGCAGAGTGCAGGTCCAGCAGAATCCACCGCAGCCCGTCCCGGGTCCTGCTGATGTGCCACGCATTGTAGGGAGAATTTTCATCCCAGGCGGCGCACAACATGGCTAGGATTTGAACCCAGGCTGTTCAGCTCCAAGTTCTGGGCTCTTTAAAATAGGACAGCTATTATCAGGGAAGGAACACATTGCCCACTCATCTATGACAAATCAATTAATTTGTCCAAATTCTACTCATGCTTCGAAACTCACCTAAACGCTCCTTAAAGCCTGTACTCGCTGACTTGCCTGGCACTGGGCACTGCTTGCCTCTGCCTGCCTTTGCCTCCTTTTCCCGATTCTGTTCCTAGTTCAACCCCCACCCGCATGGTGAGCTCCCTGAAGGCAGGTCTGTGTCTGGAGCTGGCCAGGTGAGAGGTGCAAAATATAAATGTCAGTGACACAGATGCATCCAGATGCCAAGGTAAGCACTGGTGATCAGGGATGGGTGGGCCACATCCTGCCCAAGTGAGCTGCCGTTACGCAATTGTTGGCAAGCAGGCAAACAGGCATAAGCTTACCAGGTCTCTGTAAGAGAAGCCAGAAATCAGAATCTTTTATACAGAAACCTCCAGGATCTTAAATGTGGATGAATGAATGTAATGAATATAAAAAATTCTACAGATGCTCCGGAAGCTAACCGGATCCGCCTGTGAACCTGCCCTGGCCTGCTGGTTGTCAGCTGCTGCGTGTGAATCCAGGTTCAGCCATTTAAATATTCTCTGGCCACTTGAAAAGAGTCTCACCTTGGGCAGACCTCACGTTGCCTAGCACAGGGGATGTGTCCACACACTGCACTGGGCCAGCACACCTGCTAGGGAAGCACAGTTTGAGACACTCCTGGGACCTGTCCTGGGTGTGCTGCCCACAGCCCCCTCCTCCTCTCCTCCTGGCAGGAGGAGACGGGGCATCTCCTCCTGCCCAGTGCAGTCAGAAGAAGCTGTCCCTTCTGGGCGGGCACACCCCAGAGGGAAAGCAATTTAATTAAGCCCTGGTTCACAGCGAGTGCTAAAACCCTCTCTCCAGAGAACCATTTTCTGCTATAGATTTTTAAGACCAGCAGCTGGAGAATCACTCTTCCTTTTTCTCTTTTGGTGCTGTGTCTCTAGTCAATAAATAAGTGGGAAATAAAGGATTTGCAAGAAAATAGAATGCAGTCAAAAGGTAAATTGTGGGCTTAAAAGCCCCTAAGAGACTGGCACAGACTTGGAAATGTTTTCTAGTTTGACGCCTTTTGCTTCTCTAAGCCCAGCTTCTGCCCCTCTGATTTGCATCTCTGAAAGGTGATCTTTAAAACTGATTTCCTTCAGTTGCATTTCATTGGTGTAGAAACTAAGCAGGGTGTTACGTTACAGTAATAACATCAACATTTCACCTACCTTCGCCTTAATTATTTTTCTGTCTTGCTGATGGAATCCATTTAATAAGATTTATAGGTGGCAAGGAGGTGGGGTGAGCTGGTGTGTGGCTCAGATAATCGGCCAAGCTGATTTCTCCCTCATTGGGTGTCACCGATATAAAAACATGAACTGAAAGCTTTGCAGCACTTAAGCAATAATAATGTCAGCATTTCACCTGCCTCCCCTTAATTATTTTGCCTCCCTCACTCTTGCCACCTGAACCTGTTTAGATAAGATTGCCACACAGATAGAAACCAGGGGCTCTCATTCTCTTAGATAAGCTGCTGTTTTTCTGTGGTTTGGTGTGAAAAGGGAGTGTGGCTGGCAGAAAGGCTCTTTCTCAGATATTCCGGGAGGTGGGGGTATGTCAGAGCCTGTAGATCCTGGGTGGACCAAAGGCAGCAATGGAGTAGGAACAGTGGCTGTTACAGGTGGATGTGGGCGCTCGAGTGGGTACCCTGGCCTGGGAGCAGAGGAGGGACCCTCTCTATACAGCTGCTCACTCCCTTGGACGCCCCTAGGGGATCCATGGGTTTCATTTGTTGAGGGGAAGGGGTTCTGATTATGCAGCACTAGGCAAGTCCCCAGTGCAATATAAAAAACGTTTGGGTAGCCTTAGCTTTACAACTAGTTAGCTGGGTGGCCATGGGAAGGAACCCAACCCTTCTGAGCCATAGTTTCCTAAAAACAAAGAGGTGGGTTGCTATGGACTGAATATTTGTGATAGCCTCTAACTGCAGTTAGTATGTTGAAACCCTAACCTCCATTGTGATGATCTGGCAGGTAATTAGGGTTAGATAGGGGAAGGTAATTAAGCTCATCAGGGCGGAACCCTCCTGATGGAATTAGTGCCCTTAAAAGAGGAAGAGAGAGGATCTCTCTCTATCTCCTTCTCCCTCTCCTTCTTTCTCTCTTTTTCTTTCATGCTGGCACCTTGAACTCAAACTTCCAGCCTCCAGACACAGTCTAGAGAAATAAATGTGTGTTGCTTAAGCCAACCAGTCTATAGTATTTCTTATAGCAGCCTGAGCTAAGACATCCATCTAGATTATCTTCAATTTTAAACTTAAAACTTTTGGGGCTTTACTGAATGACTCCTTGAGAATGTGAAACCTCTCCCCAGAAATGTGCACATATATTCTGAATATTGCATCCAACTTCATAGGGATAAAAGGCCCCACACCAAAAAACCTTGGCATTATCTGTGACCCCTCTCTTTCTCTCACACTAGCTGTCCACTATCTCTGCTGCTACTATTCCAGCCTGAGTCCCTCTTCTCTGTATTGCAAGAGTCTCTTAACAGAGGCTCTTGTCTTCCCGTGTCCTCTCACAGTCTCTTCTCAACCTAGCAGCCAGGGTGAGTCTTTTAAAATATCAGTCAGATCCCATCACTCCTCTCTTTAGAACCCTTCAATGAGTGATTTTCTCTTCAAATGGAAATGTGGCTCTAAGATCCACAGCTGACTCCTTCACTTCTATGAGTCTTTGTTTAAAAGTCACCTTCTAGAGGGATAATCTGAATTGGCCCATATCAAATAAAGAGATTGAATTCTTCCCGTAAAAATTTTCCCATAAAGAAAACCCTAGGCCCAGATGGCATCATTGGTGAATTCTTTGAAATAATATCAATCCTTTATGAAATCTTCCAGAAAATAGGGGAGGAATAAACACTTCCCTACTCATCCTATGAAACCAGTATTACCTGATACTAAAGTCAGTCAGACATTATAAGAAAAGAGAACTATAGACCATTATCCATCATGAATTTAGGTGAAAATCCTTTAAGATATTAGCAAACTGAATCCAGCAACATATTAAAAAAGTATTATATGCCATGACCAAATGGGATTTTTATCCCAGGAATTCAAGGTTGGCTTAACATCTGAAAATCAATTACTGTAATACGCTATATTAATAGAATAATAAAACTACATTATCATCTCAATAGGTGCAGAAAAAATATCTTTCTTCACAGACAAAACGCTCCTGTATGGAGAAAATCTTAAATTTACAAACAACTATTAGGTTTGAAAAATGAATTTATCAGCCAAGTGTGGTGGGTGGCTCACACTTGTAATCCCAGCACTTTAGGAGGCCAAGGTGGGTGGATCACTTGAGTTCAAGGCCAGCCTGGCCAACATGATGAAACCCTGTCTCTACTAAAAATACAAAAAATTAGCCAGGTGTGGTGGCAGATACCTGTAATACCAGCTAGTCGGGAGGCAGAGGCAGAAGAGTGGCTTGAACACAGGAGGCGGAGGTTAGAGTGAGCTGAATCGCACTCCAGCCTGGGCAACAAGAGAAAAACTTCATCTCAAAAAAAAAAAAAGAGTTTAGGAATAACCAAGAGTCATGCACAAAAATAAATTGTGTGTATGTGTGTGTGTGTGTGTGTGTGTGTGTATAATCTTAGCAATGAACAATCTGACAGTGAAATTAAGAAAATTTCATTCATAGTAGCATCAAAAAGAATAAAATACTTAGGGATAAATTTATCAAAGGAAGTACAAGATGTGCACTGAAAACTAGAAAACACGGCTGAGAAAAATTGAAGACCTAAAAAAATAAAGAGGCATTCCATGTTCATGGATGGGAATACTCAGGATTGTTAAGGTGGCAGTTAACCCTAAACTGGTCTATAGCTTTCATACAATTCCTATCAAAATTCCAGCAACCATTTTTTTTGCAGACGTTGACAGACTAATCCTAAAATTCATCTGAAAATGCAAAGGACCTAAAATTGCTGGAACCATTTTGAAATTTATTGTGGGAAATGATAGTCTTTTTAAACGAGTGATGTTGGGACAGTTGGATACCCGTATGTAAAAATGATGAATTTAGGGCCTTCACAAATCACAAAAACTTAAAATAAATTGAGATTAAATATAGAAGCTAAATTTGTAAAACTTTTAGAAAAAAATACAGTAGTAAATCTTTGTGACCTTCGATTAGGCAGAGTTCTTAGAGACAATATAAAAAACGCAACCTATAAGGAAAAAAATTAACCAACTGCACTTGATTAAAATTAAAAGCTTTTGTGCCTCATAAGACACCATTAAGTACAGAAAAAAAACAAGCTACCAACTGAGAGAAAATACTTGCAAACATATATCTGGTAAAGGCCTTATATTTAGGCTATAAAGATCGCTTATAACACAGTAAGACAAGTGATCCAATTTAAAAATGGGCAAAATATCTGAATAGACATTTCACCAAAGAAGATATACAAATGGATAATTATCACATCAAAAGATGCTCGACGTCATTATTCATCAGGGGAACACAAATTAAAACCATAATAGAATACCACTTCAAACCTGTAACAGTGTTGGCAAGGATGTAGAGAAACTGGAATGCTCATTTATTGCTGGTGGGAATGGATACAGCACTTTGGAAAACAGTATGGCAGTTTCTGAAAAAATTGAGCTTAACTTTCCATATCCTTGTATAGCCATTCCGCTACTAGGAATCTACTCATGAAAAATGAAAACATATATGCACACACAGGCTTGTTTGTGAATGAATGTTCATAGCAACATTATATATATATATATATATATATATATATATATATATATATATTTTGGTGTTTTTAGTAAAGATGGGATTTTGCCATGTTGGCCAAGCTGGTCTTGAACTCCTGGCCTCAAGTGATCCACCTGTCTCGGCCTCCCAAAGTGCTGAGATTACAGGTGTGAACCACCACACCTGGTCAGCAACATTCTTTATAATATCCTCAAACTGGAAACAATCTGACTGTCTAGAAACTGGTGAATGGATAAGCAGATTGTGGTATATCCATATAATGGAATACTATTCAGCAGTAAAAAAAGTGAACCACAGATACATGCTACAACACAGACAAATCTTAAAGATATTATTCTAAGAGAAAGGGGCTAGACATGCAAAGCCACATATGATATGATTCTACTCATATCATATATCCAGAAAAGGCAAATCCAGAAGAGAAACACTGCACTAGTTGCCTGAGACTGGGTGGGAGTGACGATTGCTAAGGGATCATTTTAGGGTGATGTAAATGTTCTAATACTGGATTGTGGGGGTGGTTTCACAACTCTATAAATCTATTAACAATAATCGAGTTGTACACTTAAAATGGATGAATTTAATGGTATGTAATGTTTACCTAAATAAAGCTGTTAAAAAATAAGGGGAAAGAAAAAGGCCACTTCCCCATGAGGCCTATTCCAAACTCTCAACTCCACCCTTCCCCCACATAACTCAACTCCTCATATTCTGCTCTACTTTTTTGAATAGTATTGATGACATTCTAATACACTATACAATTTTCTTATTATGTTTGTTGTCTAACTCCCTCTGCTGGAATATGTTTCACGAAGGTAGACGTTTTAAGTCTGTTTTCACAGCTAATGTATATTCCCAGGGTCTAGAACAGTACCTGGCATGTGGAAGGTACATATTTAGATGCTGAAAAATGAAATGAATGAAGAATCCTTGATTAAAGGGCTCATCTCTAAAATTCTCTAATCAAAGGTTTTCTGAGGGTCTTTCCAGCGTCTTCTTGTGTTTCTTAGCAGAACTGTGGCCCAGGCCAAGTCGGTATTGCAAGCTGAGCCTGGACGTGAGACGGGGAAGTCCCAAGGAACCCTGGCTCAACTCAGCATTGTCTGGAAGAGTTAGAGGACCAGCTCTCCCTTGCCCATGCCTCGTGCAGCCTCTAGCTATTTCCTTTCTTTGTTTACCTCAGTTGATCCATCTGTGAAATGGGTCATCTCCAGCAGCCTAGCGACTGCATATGTGTCTGTCTGTGCAACAGAGGGGAAGGGAGCAGTGTGTTTGGAGGTAGGGCAAAGCTAGTCCTTCCTCGGGGTGACTGTGTAGCCATCAGCCTTCTCCTCCCTTTCTTGCCTGCACCACTGAAGCTGCTGGGTGATCTCTCAGCTGCTAACACTGTTTCTGACTTATTTTCATATGAAAACCTCCTCCTTTATATAAACGTTTATAAACACCTTGATCGACTTGTGAAAGTGTGAGACTTCTTTTGGAAGCCAGTGTTTTTGGGTTGTGGGACTCAGCTATTTATTTTTACTAGTTGGAGGCTTCTGGGTGCCTATGAACTTCCCCCTTGGATAAACCTCCTTCACAAGGACGGACAGAACAATTTAGAGGCCCTGAGCGATGGAGAAAGACGTGGCAGGTGCCCACCCTGCCATGGGATGGCAAATGAATGCTGCAGGTCTCGGGGCTCCCCAGGTTCACCTAAGTAGGAGGGGGCCAGGAAAGGTTTTTGGAAGCCCTGGGTTTGCTCTTCAAGCCAACTCCCCAATTCCATGGGCCCTGGGACAGTGGCACTTTCAAGCAGGGCTCCTGGAGTTCCCAGGGGCTAGAAAGAAACCTGTACTGTAGTCCATGGTTTTAGCGGGAGTCAGGCAGCAGAGAGAGTGGAGTTTGGAAAAGAGGAGGAGCGTAATTGAGCATAAAGGGCAAAGGTTTCAGAGCCAGAAGTGACTGCATTCAGATTCTGCTTCTTTACCTTTCTTGTGTGTGACCTTGGGCAAGTTAGTGAGCCTCTGTGTCTTTGCTTCCTGGTTCATAAAAGGGGACATGGGACCTGCCTGGCAGAGTTGGTCAGAGGGCAGATGAAGGCAGCAAGTGGGTTCCCCAGCACAGTGCCTGCCATAGAGTGGCAGCTCACCAGCGTCGCCCTTACCCTTCTCTCTTCTCTCCATTCAGAAGCAACTCACATGCTGCCCTTTCTGTGCATGGAAAGTGTGGCTGAGCTTAGATCTCCTCATCCCTGCCTAGCAGGGCACATGCAGGGTGCAGCTCCAAGAGCTTGGGACCATCAGGACCTCTGAATGGGGGATATGAAGCTGTGTCTGGTTCCTGTCTTTCCTAGTACCCTGTTCAACTGATCAGAGCTTCTCATGAGTGAAAGCCAGTCTCCTAGGCATGGGCGTCTCACCCCGATGAAGCCCCCAGCATTTTGTTCTGACATCATGCCTCCGTTTCTCATCATTTCATGACACATACCTTCTGCTTCTGCTGGGGTCCCTCACTCACAAGCCCTGCTCTGCCTGGACTGAGTCTCACCTTGTTCTTTCACCCAGGTGAACTCTGGGGCTTGGAATGCCCTCACCCCTCCTTCATACGAAATCGTGTCTCTACCGCCCTCCCAGCTTGGCTTCAAGTGGAGTTCCTCCAGGAAGGTAGCTATGTTGAACACCCACTGCCTGACCTCTTGCGTTCTGTCCAAACTCCGAGACATTATTTTAGCTGGTACATAGGTCATGGGGTTGACTTGAGAAATGATGCATCAGGTTCTCCATCCTCTTTGTTCCTTTCTTTCCCCTGCCATTCTGTGCGTGTTCGTAAGTGTGACATTCTCATGACAGACCCAAATTTTGCCAGCAGTTTGCAGAATGGTAAGGTTTTGAATTAAAGTCAACGGCTTCCAACTATCTGTTAGTTTCCTGCCTTGTGGCATCCGGCCACCGCAGAGGCACCAACGTGTCTCAACACTGAAATTGGGCTGGGCGCGGTGGCTCCTGCCTATAACCCCAGCACTTTGGGAGGCCAATGTAGGGGGATCACCTGAGGTCAGGAGTTGAAGACCAGCCTAGCTAACATGGTGAAATCCTGTCTCTACTAAAAATACCAAAAATTAGCTGGGTGTGGTGGTGCACGGCTGTGATCCCAGCTACTAGGGAGGCTGAGGCAGGAGAATTGCTTGAACCCAGGAGGTAGAGGGTGCAGTGAGCTGAGATTGCACCACTGCACTCTAGCCTGGACAGGATGACAGAGCAAGACTTCATCTCAAAAAACAAAAACAAAAACAAAAACAAAACAAAAATAAAAAACCCCTCCAAAATGAGAACTTTGGATCTGGGCTAATATTTCACCTAGGGCTGAAACTATCTCTGCAAAACCTTTGACAAACTGTGCTCTGGGGACAGCTGGTAGGAAGGGAACATCCTTAAATGGCTCTGGCTCTCTTCTCCCTGCATCTTTCCCTCTCTTGGGCCAGCCCATGACCTCACTCAGCTCCAGAACTGGCAGACTTGCTGCCATCATCTCATCTCTGGGGATGAATCTGTTTCCTCCCTGTAGAAACAGGTATGCAAGAAAATTCAGCTTCTGCTTGAATATTTCCAGAGACAGGAAGCTTACTACTTCACTGAACTCTGTTAGTTTTAATTGTTGAGATAAGAAATGTCCTCCCTGGCACTGTTTCTTCCCTCCCTCCCTGGCTTTCTCCCTCTCTTCCTCCCTCTCTCCCTCCCTTTCCTTCCTCCCTCCCTCCTTCCCTCCCTCCCTTCCTTCCTTACTTCCTTTTCTTTTTCTTCTTTTTTCTTTTTCCTTTCTTTCTTTGTTTTTTTTTTGAGATTGAGTCTTGCTCTGTCTCTCAGGTTGGAGTGCAGTGATGTGATCTGAGCTCATTGCTACTTCCACCTCCCGGGTCAAGCAGTTCTCCTGCCTCAGCCTCTCGAGTAGCTAGGATTACAGGCCCCCACCACCATGCCAGGTTTCACCATCTTGGCCTGGCTGGTCTTGAACTCCTGACCTCGTGATCTTCATGCCTTGGCCCCCCCCACAAAGTGCTGGGATTACAAGTGTGAGCCACTGTGCCCAGCTAACCTGGCTGTGTTTCTACCCTCTGGAGCTCTAGAGTAAATCTATTGTGCTTCTTTAGATATTTGGGAGGGACCCTGTTCCCTTACATCTTCTCTTTAGTGAGCTGAACCTTCTCGTTTTTAAAGTGCTCTGTGTGTGTGTGTGTGTGTGTGTGTGTGTGGTGTATTTGTGTGTATGTGTTGGAGAACAGAGTTGCGGTTGTGCTTCCGTCTCTAGAGCCTGCAGGGATGTTGCCAGGTATGCCATGATGAGAAGAGTAGTCTCAAGAGCTACGCAGGCCAGACGTGGTGGCTCACGCCTGTAATCCCAGCTACTTGGGAGGCTGAGGCAGGAGAATTGCTTGAACCCAGGAGGCAGAGGTTGCAGTGAGCTGAGATTGCGTCACTGCGCTCCAGCCTGGGTGACAGAGCAAGACTCTGTCTTAAAGAAAAAAAAAAAAGATCTACACAAAGAGAGGAGCCCCCAGGCTGGCTGCCTGGAGAGGCAGTGGGCCATGGGTCCCCAAATGCCTCTCTCCACTGGCCCTATAACACAGCTTTCATAACAGCAGCAAGATAACAAAGCTGTGGCCATTCGCACTGCTAGGGCAGCACTGCGTCTTTCCTCTGCAGAACACCGACCACAGCTGTCATTCCTGGCTCCTGGCTAGCTGGCCTCGCGTCCTCTGCTTCTGTGGTGTCTCATGCTGTCCCGAGGCAGTGGGGGCTCCCTTAGGCTCTGGCCCCTGCCCGTCTTCCAGGACCTCTCTTTCTCTCCAGCCTTGGCCTCCGTGAGTCTGCCTCGGGTTGTTTGACTTCATCTGAAAACCCCCTCCGAGGATGACACCCCTTCCTCACCCCGCTGGCTGCCGGGGAAGGCTTCCCTTTCGTGGCCTTTTCCTTTCTCATTTCATGCTGTAATGGAGATTCATTGCCAGTTTTAAATCCATAATTTGCCATGAAACCCTTGTTTTGAGCCCGGGCTGAGGTCAGAACGGAGAAGTAGTGAGTTATTTTTAGCTTTCTGAGGGTTCCCTGAGCAGCTGCAGCTCCAGCTCTGGGCTTCCTCCAGGGCAGACCTCAGACAGCGTCCTGTGCCTGACACCCAGGAGGCCCAGGAAGCTGGAGCCGGGACAGGCGTGAACACTCACGCGGGACTGGCTGGCCTGCCCCTCCCTCAGCTGGCTCTGGCTCTCTTCCCCCTCCATGTCATGAGATGAGAGGGGATCAGTAGAGAATCAGGGCCTCACGCGGATAAGTCTGTGCTTCCACTATCCCCCTCTGTCCTGGGCCTGACAAGGAGTGAGGGTCAGTACTTCAGGCCTCCAAGAATGTGTGCATTTCCTAACAGTGACTGATTCCCCTGACTGAACATTCTTGTGTCTTTCTATTGTGACGACACTGATGATTTGGCCATGCTCCGAATCGTGTGTGTAAGTACCCGAGTGCACCAGTGCATTCATCCTTGAGGTGAAACTGTCTATGGGTGTATCCATATGATTGGCGCATAAACCGGGAATCTTGTCAATGGCCAGTGGCCAGAGGGGCTTCCTGACTGAGGACCCCAGTAGGGCCCCAGGACAGAGGTGGGCTCTTGGGTGTGTTTTGCAGGGTTGCAGGGATGTTGCAGGACACACCCAGGCTGGAGGAGCAGCCGTATGAGGGGTAAGTGGGTGGGGGCTTCCTCCCGGCAGCTACCCTCTGCATGTTACAGGAAGGTGGCTTAGATTTCACTTGCAGTCCTGGAGCTGATGATTCCATGTCGAATGGTAGGCACCAGAGGATCGAGGTCCTGACTTTTGCAAATCTCCACGGTCTGAGCTCACTCTTTGCTGAGCAGTTGAGCCTGCTCAGCATCTCCTAGGGTCACGCTTGGTTACAGCAGTTGGAAGGTATATTCTCCTTGCTCTCAGGAGGAAGGGAAGAGGAACCCAGGGAACAATGACCCTCGTGCCAGACCCCCAAACCATGAGCAAGTGAGAGAGGATCACTGTCAACCCGTGAAGTGGGTTTACACTTCATCTCTCCTGCTACTGGTTACATTAGAGAAAGAGCGGGCCCTGAGAGATTAAGCATCATCAGCCCACGTCTCATGGCTGGACAGGGGCAGGACTAGGCAGGAGTGCATTCACTGCTGTCCCAATGCCCCAGTGAGGGCCCTTTGTCCTGCCTGGGCCTGGAGAATTGCCAATGCCCTGGGGATGGTGGTGGCACACTCCAGGACTGCCCAGGGCTGCCCCGGAGAGACTGTCTCTTGGTGATGGGGGTGGGGACATGGGGGGCTGGGCAAGAGTAGGAGGCTGAGCCCCTTCCATGAGCAGCAGACCCCAAGTGGGCTCCTACGAACCTCCCTGCCTTCCCTTGTCCTGGTTCTGGGGGCAAAAGATGCTGGGGGTGTGAGTGGCTGGCCCTGGAGATGGTCATTTGGGATGCCACCCCCCAGCTTTCAGTAGTAAGTGAGTACTGGATAGGCAGTGTTGGGCGAGGCCCATGGGCCCTTCCAGAAAATGGCCATGGTGGCACCGGCTGGGGTAGGGTGGGGCTGTGCATTCCTTGCATCAGGTCTTCCCCTTCTTGGAGAGGCCCCTGCCTGCCCCTCTCCACATTCAGGAGGGAAGGGAAAAGATGAGCTGGGTGTGCCTCCCTTCATGAGGGAGCCTCACTCCCTCTGGGCCTTGGAAGTCACTTAGTGTCTTGAGTCTCCTGACTCCACCTCATTTCCCACCATGAGAGATGGCCCTAGGCTTGGGGGGAGTCTTGACATCCAACCAGGCTGTGATGAGGATGGGAGATGGGGTGGGGAAAGAGACAGAGGACATGACTGCCTCTGGCAACATGCAGATTGGGGGGCAGGGAGACTAGGGGGGCAGGGCCAGGGCAACCCGCACGCCTCAACCCAACAGCTGCAAGACCTTCAGGGAGACCCTCTATCTCATCTGGCCCCCAACAGCAACTACTCAGCCTGGCGTATGGCATTGAACCCACAGGGTGGACCTCAGGGAGCTGTAATATAGAGGAGAGAGACTCCGTGTCAGCCTCAGACACCCCTGATGGCCCCAGCTCTGCTCACTTTATCACCTGCCCAGCAGGTGAGCCCCAAGTTAAATGGGAGGCTAAGGGGGTGTCAGTGGCCAAAGGGAGAAGGAGGAGGGGACTCTGCTTCTGGCCCAGGAAACATGGGGATGGTCTGGGCTACCAGGAAGGGAGCTGGGAGTGAGTTGGTGGCAGGGGTGGGATGTTCATAGGGGAGTGAGATGTACAGTAGCTCCGGCACAGCGCCCATGTGGAACCTCAGGAGATAAGGACGTTTTCTGCTCCTCTCTTCCGTCTCTGGCTTGTTTGCTACCCCTATTTGGGGGTGATTGCAGGGTAATGAATGTGGCAGGAAACAGCCACACAGCACAAATGAGATACGGCACCTAAGACCAGGCCAGGGCCCAGGCAGAACACGCTTAATAAGCAGATAAGGAAATCAATTCTGCCTCTCTTCCCAGGTGTGCCGCCGGGAGGGGCCTGCAGGAATCTCGTCTTCCTGCCTTGCCTGATGCATGGAAAAGCTTCTCTAGGACACAGAGTCTGATCCCCCGAGAAGCAGGGGTCGCTTGCTGGTGTCTCATAACCTTATGCAATAATGGCAGTAATGAAAACAGTTATAATACTAGCAGCCAATGCTGCTATGCCTTGCTGCATGACAGGCACTATTCTGAGACATGCTTTACATATATTATTTCATTAAATCCTGTCTACAACCCTGTGAAGGTGGTTATGATTATTTCCTTCATTTTACACACAAAGAACTAGGCGCAGAGTGGTTAAATAACTTGGTCAAGGCCACACCACTGTTAAAGTGACACAGCTAGGTTTCAAGTGCAGGCAATGTGGCTTCCAGAGCTTGGGCGCTTAGTCACAAAACCACAGTGTCTCTCTGACACAACACAACACAACACAACACGACACAACACAACACAACACACAATTGTTACTCGTGTTTGGGGCTTACTATCTGCCAAGCTCTGTTCTCTGTGGTGAGGTTCAGTGTAAAGTCCCCCTCAGTGTCTCCTAAGCCTTGTTGTTTCAATTGCCCTGAGGAACATTTACTGAACACCCAGTACGTGATTCTAGGCTGTGCTAGGCATGAAGGATCAAAGATGTTCCCAAGAGACCCAGTGGAGGAAACAGACATGAAAACCGTTACTCTCAACATAGCTTGTTGAGATCTGTGATCAAGGTGCTTACAGAGGCTGAGAGCAATGGCTCACGCCTGAAGTCTCAGCACTTTAGGAGGCTGAGACGGGTGGATCGCTTGAGTCCAGGAGTTCAAGACCAGCCTGGGCATCACGGCAAAACCCTGTCTCTAAAAAAAACAAAAACAAAACCAAAAAACAAAATTTAGCTGGGTGGGGTGGTGCATGCCTGTAGTCTCAGCTACTCGGGAGGCTGAGGTGGGAGGATCACTTGAGCCAGGAAGGTCGAGGCTGCAGTGAGCTATAATAGTGCCACTGCACTTCAGTCTGGGCGAGAGAGCCAGACCCTGTCTCCAAAAAAAAGCGCCTAAGGAAGGCAAAAGGACCACAAGGGGGGCAGTCAGGCCATGTGGGCTCCAGAGAAGGCTTCCTGGAGGAGGAGATGTCTAAGCTGAAGACAAGTTAGTCCAGGGAAGGCAGGTAGGAAGGGCACTCCAGGAAGAAACATCCAGAGGCCTGGTGAGTGGAGGGAGATGGCAGCTGCTTGTTAGTGCTGGAACAGGTTGGTGGTGGGTCTGAGGCTAGAGACACGGCCAGGGGCTGGCTTCGGGGGGCCTTATGTACCCTGGCAGGGAGCTTGGGCTTTGATCTGTGGGGATACTTTCTTACCCCTGAAGAACCCCTCAGACTGTCCCCTACTGATTTGCCTTTTTATGTCAGGGTGACTATGGATGGGTTTCTTGCAACCAGTTTCTGGAAGAATGGTTTAGAAGGCAGCAGCCTCGGGATCTGTTTCAGCTCTGCCCTCCCTTGCTGGCAGACTCTGAATTATTCACCAGTCTTCTCTGGACCCATCTCCCCAGAAGATTCCCGGATGGGTAACAGGGGGAGGCTGCCAGTGCGGGGGGCCGAGGAGGCCCTGCAGCTCCTGGTAGAGCTGTGGCAAATGAAGTCTGTGGTTTTGGAAATGAACTAGTTAAGGACGCGTCATGGATTGGACCTTATCTGTTTTCCTTGCTCAGTATTTGGGGCTTGACATCATTTAAAAAGATGCCCTCTTTATTTGAATTGACTTAGTCTCCTTCTTAAATAATTCATGTTGATTTAGGAAGCTTTATTTCTAATGGGAGCCACAAGACAGTAGAGTTAATATTAGAACAGGCCAGGAGGAAGAGGGAAACCAGGAGGGAGACTGGGAAAAATGCCCCTTTTAATAATTAATCTGATACCAACGCCCCCTCCTCCTACTTCTGATCCCCCCATCCTGCTCTACTTTTTCCTTTCCGTAGCATTTATTACCACCTCACATCCTGCACAGCGACGCAATTTACTTGTTAAATCTGTCCACCACTTATCAACTCCCTGCTCCCAGCTAGAATGCAAGCTTCACCAGGGCAAGGATGATTTTCTCTTTAATTTCCTGATGAATCCCACGTGTCTAGGCCAGTGCTTGGCATATAACAGGTGCTGAGTACACATGTGTTGATCAAATCCTTGGTACCCATTTGCTCCCTGCCCTGGATCTGTACCCATTTGCTCCCTGCCCTGGATCTGTACCCATTTGCTCCCTGCCCTGGATCTTCCAACACCTTGCTTTCCAAGTTTCCACGTGGTTGAAGAGATCAAGTGTAATGCCCCCCTTACAACCCTGACCCTGGGACAGTTTAGATAGTTTTCAACCCTGGGGTTCCTGCAGGTGGAAAAAGGAGCAGTCTGTATGTATATGTGTTTATACACAACTTTAAAGTATGGGCGCGGTGGCTCATGCCTGTAATCCCAGCACTTTGGGAGGCCAAGACAAGTGAATCACTTGAGGTCAGGAGTTTGAGACCAGCATGGGCAACATGGCTAAAAATATAAAAATTAGCCAGGTATGGTGGCACGTGCCTGTAATCCCAGCTACTTGGGAGGTGGAGGCAGGAGAACCCAGGACGTGGAGGTTGTGGTGAGCTGAGATGGTGCCACTGCATTCCAGCCTGATGACAGAGCCAGAGTGCATTCCCCGCCCCCCCCAAAAAATTGTATGACACTTCACTGTTAGAGATTCAGAGAGAGAGTGTGAGTGTGTGTTTGATGTTTACAACAATTCTATGAGACTGATATTTTTAACCCTCTATTTTATAGATGAAGAACCAGGAACTCCATTCATTCAAAAAATCCTGCTCTGTATTAAGTGCTGGTTATAGAAGTTTGAGCCAAAGAGGCCCAGTTCTAGCCCTAACGACTTTGCCCAAGGTCACACAACTAGTGAGCAGCAAGAGCGTATTCTACTTCCTGGCCCAGGGTTCTTCCTATTTCATCACAGCTCTCTCTGCACAAATGCATGGGGGTCCTTTGATGCGCAACCAAGTGAGTCTTTGGAGAGGGCTGGGTCTATGTGAAAGCTGGCTACAGAGGGGTGGTGCAGGGGTGGGGGTGTCCTTTGCAGGGAGGACTAGAGTTAAAGTCCACAGTCAAGGCCAGGACACTAGCGCTGAACAGGACTTGGAGAGGTCTTATCTCCCAGCCTCAAAGTGGGATGCTGTTTAAACCACCTGAATCAGTTCCCCTCTATGCCTCAGTCACCATGCCAATCTTGGTTCCAGGGAGGGATGGCCCAATTTCCTAAAATAGTTGGTGCAACATGTTGGACTCCTTACAGTGGAAGTCATGGCCTTTTGGGAGTGAGACAGTTCTCAGCGATCATCTTATTTATCCCTACCTCTCATTTTACAGATGAGGAAACTGAGACCCAGGTTGAGAAAAAAGGCTACCTTCACACAGCTGGATCCCGGTAGGATCAAGACCACTGCCTCTAAGTCTAATCTCCGCAAGGCCGTGATTCTCCAGATGTTCTGCAGGTGAAAAAACGCCTGTCTTGACCTGGGCTGAGTCAAGGCATGGCCCTTGGCAGCTGGCTGGGCCACAGAGGGCACGTGGCCTGCCCATTGATTGACCTGACCTAAAATCCCCAGTCTTTGCCTCTCTCAGCTTTGCAAACTCAATGCCTTCCCCTATCTTTCTCTCCTCATTTCCTAGCTCCCTCCCTCTGCTTCCTGAGGTAGCAAATGCTCAGCTCCGAAGTTGCTCCTTGCCTGATTGCATCTGAGAGCTGGAAACACAACGCTAATTAATGTGTCTGTGACTCTAGGCCTGGCTGCCAGGCCGAGTCCCCATGCCCTCCCCAGGGCCTGGCAGGCTCTGCGAGCTGGCCCTCTGGCTTCATTGGAGCACGCTGCCGGCAGATGCATATTTTAACAATGCACATCTGTTGGCTATATAATCTCTTGTATTTGCCCTCCTCACTTGGTACTTTGATGGAAGACCCCCGGGGGCCTCCCTCTGTTCTAGCCAAAGTGTTTGCTTTGCAATTTTGCCGGAATACCATCTGATTCTGCTCTCGAATCTTCCGTAGGTTCTAATCAGGCTCTTACTTTATTTAATTAAAAATCTATCTTAGGCAAATACAGACTAAATTAGGAAGCTCTCTCATGCCTGGAACACAGGGAAGGCAGCCCCCCTTGGGGAAATGGCTGGGAGATTTTCCCGGGCTGAGATGTCACAGCAAAGCAGATGGGGTCTTGGTAGGGAAGGCTGCTGGGACAAGGGACAGAAACACCTCTTCCCCATCTGCAGGAACAGCCGCTCTGTCTGTCCACCTTCACTAGACCAGGGCTCCCTTTCCAGCTGGCTGGGTCAGCTGCTGCATTGGGGGCCTCCCTGCAGAACAGGAGGTGGGTCAAGACACTCAGCCAGGCGGAGCCCTACAAGACCAGCTGGGGTGGGGACCTGGGAATGTCCCAGGGAGTCAGGGAGGACTGCAGGCAGAGCCCTGGGGCGCACTGGGTTTTAGTTCGCTCAGGATGAATGGTTTTCTGAGCTGCCTGAAAGACTGATGGACAAGATGCTAGCTCAGGCTCCCTTTCTGGCTCTCAGGAATTTCACGGAGGGGACCCTGCAGGGGTGCCCTGGAAACTTCCTCTGTCCTCCTTCTGCTGATCTCTAGACTTGAATAAAACATCTCCCCTACACAAACCCAGCTCTGTGCCCAGAGGGCGGTGTCAGGCCATGCCACCGGAGAGGAAGGGGGAGCGAGTGCCTTTTAGACATGACCTAAGACAAAATTGGGTCTGTTCAGATTGGATCCTGAGGCCCTGCTCTGAGAAGCCTGGCCCCTCACCAGCCGGACAGACGTGATGCTGCTGCTGGCATCTGGGAACAGAAGACTGGGCAAAGAGCTCGGAGCTGAAAAATCTGGAGTGATTTTGAAGGTTAATTAAGCTGTGTCACCTCCTGTGAGTGCCTCTGCCTCTCTGAGTTTCCATTCTCTCATCTGTAAAACATTTGAAATAATTTGGACTTTTAATACGTTGGACTCCGTTACCTAACTTGGAGGAGAGAGGAAAGGAAGTGTAATGGTCACGCCAGGACTGGGGAAGCCAATATAGCCTTAGGGATGAGTTATGGCTCCATTTATTTTTGGTCCCTGTGAAGTCAGAGGAGTGGACAAAGCTCAGGTCCCTGTAGTTCCCGCATCCCCGGGCCCCTCTAGAAGGGGTGTGAGTTGGTGGAGGCAGATTCTTCTGAAGATGGAGGGTCTGAGCCATCTCTGAAGATGAAGAGCCTACAACTTCGCAAATCGGATCTGGCATTTTGAATCCTCAAAATCAGAAAAAATATGAGGCCCTAACTCCTCCTCCTCTCCTCCCAGAACCCCCCTACCACACGGCAGACTCATTCTCGTTTTAGTCACTATCTTGGGAGAAATGAGAACGGCGCTACTGCCTTTAATGCCCCAATTGCTCCTCGGAAGGCTCACTTCCCAGCCACGGAATCCTAACTTATTTGCCCCCCCGGAACAGGTTTATTTTCTCATTCCTTTCATCTCGGGCCAAGGGAGCTTCAAAGGTTGAAGGAAGTTTCTGAGGCTGGCCCCGAGTTCCTCCCCTGCATCTCAAGAAGCCAAGCTCCGAGCTTGGTAAGTGGTCCTCTGGGGCCTGTCTGCTGCACTGCTTGGAATAATCTGCCCTGGTGTCTTTGGCTGTGTAGATCTGAAGATAACCTGACACGCTTTTAAATATTTCATCTCTGAGCAGCTGTGTGCCTTAGCGGCCAGGCAAGGAGGCAGCACCCCAGCTGCTGACCCTGTTGTCTGACCTGCATAATAGCTGCTAAGGGGTGGGCCCGGGCCTTCCCACCTCCCTTCTGCACATGTGCCTGGAACAGAGTCATGGGTCAAAGGGACAGCGAGGTGGGGCAGGGAGACATGGCCAGCAGCCCACGGGCCAAGCCCTTTGCATCTCTGGGCCTCAGTTTCTCATCTGGGCTAACAGTCCCTGTCCCACCGAGTAATGTCAGGAACCTCGGAGGTCATGTGCAGGAAAGAGCCTGGAGAGCTACTGTGAACTGCTTGGCAAATGTGAGCTCGCATGACTTATGTGCAAGGCCTAGTTCCCAGCAACCTTGATCCTCAGTTACATTTGGCCAGAGGAGGGAGACTCCAGGACTGAACCCTAAATCAGAACTAGGTGGTTTAAGAGGTCACCGAGCCCATTTCCCGGTCTGCAGGCAGGATGGCCCAGGAATGCTGAACTCCTGGGAACACAAGATGAAGAAAGACCAAGGGGAAAGGTGTGATTTGGAATAAGAACCTGAAATGAATTTTCCTAGGAAGGACCTGTCAGCCAGGATTCCCAGGGAGCAGCGTGGGGTGGAGAAGGCATAAGAAGGAACCCACAGCCTGTGCTGCATTCTTCCTGGCATGGAGCCTGGCCTGGATAACGTGTGCAAAACATGCTTTCTGATGGAACAAATGAGCACGTTGGAGCCCTCATTAGCTGCCTAAGGTGCCATGAAACACACTGGGGTTGGACTGAGTCTTCTGGCACTGGTCTTCTGGTTTCCTAGGGCAGGAGCCTTCGCTTGTCCCATTTGGTTGGGAAGGGGGACATGGACATTGTGGAAGCAGCAGTGGCTGGAGCCCTGTGGGATGATCCCCAGAGGGGAGTCTCCCCATGTGTGACCAAAAAAGTGTCCTCTTAGAGCTGAGCCCTTGGTGCTTCACGTAGTGTCCCTGCCCTGTGTGCAGATGGTTCTTACCCAGGACCGTGAGGCGGGCGGGGCGGGAGCGGATAGCGGCTTGGATGGCCTGGCACTCATACACAGCATCGTCTTGCAGCTCTGCTCTCAGGATCTTCAGGTGGTGCTCCCCCGACAGGTGGTTCCCTACCACCAGGTACTGTGGGTAACCTGTGGAGATGACAGGCAGGTCAGGGAGCTGGGGCGGGTGGAGGGGACACCCATGACAAAGAGGCACAGAGTGGGGGACCCAAGGAGGGGCCGCTGTACAAGGCTGGCAGAACAGGTGATTTCAGGGCAAGGAGCACATCAGTAAGAGCTCTTCCAAGACGTTGGCTCTGTGTATGTGTGTGTGTGTGTGTGTGTGTGTGTGTGTGTGTAAGGGTATTTTGTTTGTTTATTTGTTTTTGAGACAGGGTCTTGCTCTGTCACTCAGGTTGGAGTGGAGTGGCAGGATTATAGCTCACTGCAGCCTCTACCTCCCAGGCTCAAATGATCCTCCCACCTCAGCCTCCCAAGTAGTTGGGACTACAGGCATGTGCCACCATGCCAGCTAATTTTTTATTTTTTGTAGAGGTGGGATCTCACTATGTCACCCTGGTTGATCTTGAATTCCTGGACTTAGGCAGTCCTCCCTCCTCAACCAAAGTTCTGAGATTATAGGCATGAGCCACCATGCCCGGCCATGGAAGAGTCTTGTTGATTTCAAGTTTAAGAAAATCAGAGGAGCCGCTGTTAGAGAGGAAAGAGGGAGAAGAGATGGAAATGCTAAGTGTGGACAGACACTGCGGGGTTATTACTCTGGAAAGCAGTGTGCTCAGCACTGTGGTCTACCGGGAAGACATGCATTTTGATAAGATAGGAGAGAGAGAGAGACAGACAGAGACACCCAGGCTGAGAATCACAGAGGGAAGACTTCTGGAGGTGGGGCAGGCCTCCCTCGGGGTGGGCTGGGGACTCGCTCCTGCTCAGAGAGAGAAGGAAGGAAAAAGAGAAATATTTGAAAAAGGATCAAGAGTGACTTTGCAAAAAGTTTTGTTTCAGGATAGACAGGAGGTCGAAATCTAGGCCCACCCTCCCAGTGTCTGGGAACCTTGGGTCACTTTGAGCCACAGTGGCCCCTGTCTACTCATTCCTCCTGTCCCGCTGCAAAAACCCCAGGGCCTGGTGAAGCACTTATGAAGCACTTAGGACACTTAAGAATTGGGGGGCCCTTGAACCATGGTCAATGAATAATAGATAAATAAAAGTTTGAGAATATAAATCATTAATCAGCGTTCCTGCTGCTGTGTAGGGTTGAATATAAATGCCGAGTGAAGTCGCGGCTGGCCAGGTTGGGCAGATCCTCTCTTTCCAGGGTCTCAGGCCCTAAACCTCTCTACTTTCTCCCAATAGGGTCCCCTTTCCATCCATCTCCTCACTGAGCAGTGCCCTGCCCCCAGGCCCTCACTGTCGATTTACAACTGGACCCCCACTCCCCGAGTCCTTCGTCTCTTTCCTGGTCCCCTTCTCTCCTCAGAGGCTGCCCTCAACTTCTATTGCCCTTTGGAAGCCTCAGGCTGCTCCTCCTTCTGAAGGACCCTCACCATCACAGGAGCGTTCTCAGACAGGTGCTATAGGAGGATGAGACGGGACACATTTGGTCTTTTAAAGAGAAGAGGGCTTAAGCAAGTGAGAGAGACAGAAACAAAGGCAGGCAAGGAGGGCTGCAAGAACTCACTTCAAGTATTTCAGACAGTCTCTCGGTGTGGGTGAGATGCGTTCCTGAGCTCCCAAGGGCAGCTCTGGCACCAACAGGCAGAATTAACATGGGGGAGGTATTTCAGAATATTCCTAACTATTTGAGATATCCAACAAGGATCTGGGCTGCCAGAAGCGGTAGTGAGGTTCCCATCACTGGCTGTATTCAAGCAGAGGTTGGATGATCGCCTCTCAGGGATGCTGCAGAGGTGATTTCTACACAGGGTGAAAGATCAGACTAGATCAGCTTGTAGGTCCCTCTCACCACCATAAGTGAAGGGTCTTCTGGAGGTGGGGCAGGCCTCCCTGGAGGTGGGCTGGGGACTTGTTCCTGGTCAGGGGAGGTAGCTGTGATGATCCTCTGCCAGTCTTCCCGGCATGCTCTGGGGTGCTTCCTGTGCAGCTGAGCCCTTCAGACGTGTGTCTTCATAGCCACCATCCTCATCATGTGATAAAATGGCCCCGTCCTCCCGAGCTGTGCAGGCCTGGCCAGAAAAGCTCACAAGCCCATCAGCTGCACCCTGAGAGCACTGCCACTCCTCCTGCCCACTCTTCCTGTCTTCTGCTGTGAAGAAGGATCCCAGGTAAGTTAAGCTGTCTCCCCACCAGGGCCAGGAGAGGCGCTGGAAATGGGCTGTAGTCCAGTCCTTTTCCTGCTGCTGCTGCCTTTGTTGTAGCTGGCTGGGCACCCCCAGTCCTTTCAGCCCAGCCTCTGGATCCCGCTCTCCTGTGATTAGTCCCTGGTCTCCTGCAGGCATCTTGGCTGGAGCCTCTGTTTTTGTTGTCTTGCAAGCTATCAGCAGCAGGATTGTGCTCTCATGAGCTGCTGAAAACACTGGTGATGGGTTTGTTTGTATTTGCCTAATTAGGCAGCGAGCTGTGATACTATCCCAAGGACTGGCAGCATCTTCGAAACACAGACTCGGAAGCATGGATTCTGAGAGAGTTCTAGCTCCTTCTGCAGTATCATTTCTCCCTCTTGCTACTCCCAAAGGAGGCAAAATTATTTAGAGTCTGGATTCTACAGTCGAATTGCCTGGGTTCCAATGCCAGCTGGATCACTTCCTAGCTCTGCTGTCTTGGATGAGTTACTTTAACTTCTTTGTGCCTCATAGACTACTTACTATGTGCCAGTCCCCATTATATGGGGACAATACCAGTACCTCATAAGGTTGTGGGGAAGGTTAAATAGAATAATCTATGTAAAGTGCCTGGCACACTGTAAGTAGTCTATAAGTGCTCATTTAAACAAAGACAAAGATAAGTCGTAAGGGCAGGTGGCCAAAGAAGTCTCCATCTTTAGAAGGGAGAGCAGACAGTATCTGGGCCCTTTAGGTTAACAGGCAGGTCTCATGCACTGGGATTGATTAGATAGTTGAGTCAACTTCTTTCTCAGTCGTGACTTTGTTTACCTGACAAACAAAGGGGAAAATCCTTCTTTTCTCCCTCCGGATCACTTAGATTTATGAGATGATGTCTGTGAAGTATTTGAGCTTCTTAGAAGAAAAATGTTCTATCAATATGAGCAAGTGCATTTATAAATCATTTTCTGTGACTGGTTTTTCCAGCTTTGGTGACTAGAAAAACATTTAGGTCTTCAAGGAGGGTATCATTCCTGGTACATTCAGTGAGGTCACACAGTTATAGTGGGAGAGGGCAGGGATGCGGCAGGCTGAAATCCCATAACACCGGGCCTCAGTTTCCCTGTAGGGGAGCTTCTGCGGTGTTAAGTGCTCTGCAAGTACTTGCTGAATTGAGTTGAGGGCTGTCATGCCTGCTTCTACATCAGACAAGCGAGCAGGGTTAACTGAGTATGTAAGTGTCTATCATGATTGCTATGATGCTATATTTTTGGGACAAGTGACAAAATACAGGACAAGTATTTCATCAGGAGCTTGAGGTCATTGGCTCTGTTCAGAGAGGCCAACCAAGTCAAGTTGGAGAGGATGCAGGCCCCGTTTGTCAGAGGCCATTGTCTTGCAGCCCTGAGCAGGCCCCGGTTCTGGATCCCAGAAAGCCATTAACGGCATCGGATGCCAGAGGGTCAGCTGTCTGTGCTGGGATGACCACCCTATGCACCATCCCTGCTGACCCGAGCCTCCTCTTGGCCACGGACCCAACAAGGCCCTAGTCCCTGATGGAAGGCAGAAACCCACTGACTAGGACCCCAGACAACCTTCTTAACTAGCGGCAGCGCTCCTCCCAGCTCAGAGCCATCCAGTGCATGAACTATTCTAGCTTGGGAAGGTTGTATTCCCCCAGTTCCTCTAGGGTAAAGGCGGTCGGAGTCTCTGAAATTGGCTGGTTCCCATAACAGTTAAACTTTATGGCAGCACAATATATTTTGGAGATATTTTTGTGTATTTTATCCATGCTCAGCTGGGCTGCAGTATTCAAATATGTGCCTGCTATTGACCATTGCTATAATGTTTCAATATACATTTTTGGCAAGACATAACTCACATTTTAAAATATTAATTTCCCAGCCATCATGTTCCTGAATGCACTTCGATTTTTATTTTCCTGCAGCTGTACCATGCGAGAGGCAAAGTAACTTCTCAGTTGAATAATATTTCTCTCTCCTTCTCCATCCTCAACTATTCCCAAATCATAGGGGAATGATACCCCAGGGTCCCTCCTTCTGAATTTTACTGTTTACACCAAGCCTAACAAACAACCACTGCCTACCCGCAGGACAGAATAATGATGGCTGAGGGGTGTGTGATCAAGGGGATGAGCCATTCTTTTTTTTTTTTTTTTCTCCAGGGAAGAGGATAGATTGGAAAAGTGTCTGTTTGGTCTTACTGGGTTGCTATTCATAATAGTTAACAAATGATCTGTGGTCGGCACTGGCCGGTGAGTGCACGTGTCAGCCATCAGCAACCACGGGAACCCTCACTGCCCGCCCCAGGGTAACTTTGCTGAACACCAGCCTGCTCATGCTGAACGTAGTTTGAAATTTATTTTTAATACTTGCTGTCTCTTCTTCCCATCTCATCATGGCCCCTAAGATCAACCAGGTGTCTTGGTGAGTTTTCAGTTTACTTGGTTCCCTTTAATGGGTGAGAAGCCTAGAAGAACCAGATTGTGACTTGTATATCCTTAACGATCATGCCTTAATAAATGGGGGATACATCTCGGACCAAGACACAGGAACACTTGATTTCTGGAGACTGGACTTCATGTGAATCATGTTTGACTTTGGAGTAGATGCTCAAGCGCAATGTCGAGTTAGGCTAGGACCTGCCAAGAGGTGGAGGGTTTGCTTATGGTTCATTTTGCATACCAGGGGCCCTCAAAGTCTAGGGATGCTGGGAGCAGTGCTTGCCTAGCCTGACCCTGCCTGAGGAGTTGTGGTGAAAGCTGGAGATTCGATTCCCAGATGCCTGTGAAGATGGGTGCTCCCTAGGAGGGTGGATGGGTGAGTAAGGAAGTGGCAGCTTCAGGCCTGCCCTGGGAGGTCTGGAGGTACTCACTTGAGAGGTCTCTGCCCACACCCAGAGCCAAGCCGTCCTTGATCCACAGAACGAAGCCATCGTATTCCGGGATGGCGCACAGCAGCGTCACTGGCTGTCCTGACACCACCACCTGGTCCTGGGGCTGCTGGCTGAAGGAATAGACTTGCCCTGGAAAGGAGACAAACACAACGGTCAGTTACCTGCCATGCAAGGGTGAGAAAGCTCCCCTCCAGCTATAGAAGCAGAGCAGGGCTGGCCCAGGAGACTGAGCCTCCCGAGGTACCTGGCTTCTTGCTGGGGGTCCGGTAGAGTTTCCCAACTGGTCTCAGCCCCAGCTCTCTTCCTTCCTGTCTGGGGCTAGCTCCCAACTCCAGCCCCTCCGCCAACCAGTCCCTAACACACGGACTGGTCTAGCCACACCCCAGCTCCCCATGGGCCATCTCCCTCCACCCTTGCAACATACCACTTCCCATGCATTGGTGAGCTCCTACTTAATGCCACATGCTGGGCACACACTTCCACACCAGGGCAGAAACAGGACAGAGACCTCCAGTAAGAAGCGTTCTGTGGTGGCTGTGTGTTAAGAAGGGGGGTGATGGAAAGCGGTGCACCTTTGGTTAAACCTGAGAATTCAGGAAATCATTTTGCTGTTTCAGTGGCTCCTGGGGTGGGCTGAGGGCCAAGTTCAGAGGGGTGGGTGGTGATGCAGTGTGGCAGGAGGCACGCTAGAGGGAGCAGGCAGTCCTGTCCCACCATGTCTCTCCCTGTCCTTTTCTTTTCTGCAGCAGACCTTACTCCAGCCTCACAATCACTCGGGAAAAAATCATTATGGACCCCATGCGCCCTCAGAATGAGATGGCACAGAACCATTGAAGCAAGTCAGTTGACAGTATTTTATTAAACAAACCCACCCACAAAGCTTACAAGATGCCACACTCTGTTTTGAGGTTTTAAAATATTAGTTTATTAATATTCTCATCCTCATAAAAATAGTAGGCACTATTTTTATCCCCATTTTCCAGATGGGGAAATGAGGCACAGGGAGGTGAACAATAGTAATGGGAGCTGTGCTTGTGAATTACTCACCAAGTATGGCGCATGCCCTGACTCTAGTTATCACCGTGGCAACATGTTAACCCCATTTTAGAGGGCTGTGGGACACGGAGGCTCAGGATTAACTGAATTGCCCAGGGAACTGTCCAGTGAGAGTTAGGACGGGGGGTGCTGTGAATCCAAGTGTTTCTGGCTCTGAAGACCATGCTCTCATCTACTAAGCTATGCTATGTGCAGGTCCCCAAGCCTGGTCCTGGAGAGAGTTGCTGATGAAGAGGGGCGACATGATCTGTGTCTCCTGGGAGACCACAGTTGAATGGACAACGGAACACTGACATTCACTGAGTGTCTGGCCCTCAGGATGACCAGTGCTTCATACAACCTCTTCTCCTGTAATCCACTTCATTATACTTCAGGGCAGAAATAGCCCCATTTTACAACAAAGAAACCAGGATCAGAGAGGCACAGTTACCTGCCCAAGGTCATGCAGCCAGTGAGTGGTAGAGCTACGGTTTGTGCAGGGGTCCACCTGCATTCCAAGCCCTCCCTTTTCCCCATCCCCTGCTTTACAGATCCAGGCCTAACTGAGGCAGAACTGGACCTGGAGCGCCAGCTGCTGCTGCTGTGGCCTCTCTTCCCCGACCTGGGAGAGTCAGGGGCAGCCACAGAAGTCCTGGACACTGGTTGCTGCCCATTTTGGGGACAAAAAGCCCCAGGCTTGGGTCACACCTAGGACTGAGCTCTCAGCAACAGATGATCCCAAGAGGGGGACACTTGGTGTATATCAACCCAGGGGAGTTGGGATAGCAGCAGAGCTTGGGGTGGAGGCTACCCAGAAGGAGGGGTACAGATTCACAGTGGAGAGATGAAGGCAGGCAGGAAGGTGGCTGAGTTCACGACCTGACGAGATCTTGGCAGGGTCTCCTAGGAGTCTCATTAAAAATGAAATTGGCCTTGAATTGTGGGAGTAACACTTTTTATTCTGATTTGAGCTTTACAAATTGGATTTCATAGGACATTTTAATCAGCTATGTATGGTAGGGTTTTTTTTTTTCCTCTCTGTCTCTTCAAGTTCTCTGTTGTAATTAGACTGTTTCTGGCACCCAAACAGGATAGAAAAGGAGGGAAGAGATGAGAGAGGAGAAGGGGAAAGGAGGGAGGGACTGGAGAGAGAGTGGAGGAGTGAAGTAAGGAAGTGGGAGAGAAAAGGAGAGGGAGAGGAAGAGGAGGAAGCAGGGGAGGAGGATGAGGAGGAAGCATGGAGAGGGAGAGGGTGGGTGGAAAGGACTCCTTCTCCAGGCTCCTTTCTCTTTACTCTAATGATGATTTCACAGCTCATCCTTTTATCTCAAAATCTTTCTTGCAAGAAGGACAGAGTCAAGGCAGCTGCAGTAACTGCCAAAGATTGTGCTATCAGAGAGAATTATCAGGTTGTCAGCCGGACACGGAGGGGGTTATAATGAGAATGCCTTAAATGGAGCAGTGCCTGAGCCCTCTGAGATGTCTGTGGTTAGGAAGCACCCGCAGTGAGTAACTCTCCCGGGCTCTCCCCATCCTGCGTCCTCCTGGAGGAAGGTGCGGGAGGTACTGGGTGAGGGCCCCCGGGGAGGTGGGGCTCAGGAAGCATCTGAGGGCCCAGGGTAAGTTGTGGACTGGTTGGAGCCCCCAGGGAGAGGAGGGGGCTATCACCATGGAAACCAGGTTCTGGAGGAAGGCAGCGCTGGGAGGGGGGCCCACTTGAAGCAGGCCGTGGAGATGGACTCTGAGTGGCCACAGGCTCTTTTGGTGGGTGTCTCAGAGCCAGGGGTGGCAGCAGGCACAAGATCCCTGGAATAACACCTGGGGTTTGCAGGAAAGGAGCCTGACGGGATGGGGCCGAGCAGGAGAGAGCCTTTCGAGGAGGAGGAGCATCTCCCAATGCCATCTGAGCAGGCTTGGAGGTGCAGAATCCCACAGGTTGCAGTGAGCCAAGATCACCCCACTGAACTCCAGCCTGGGTGACAGAGACTTGGTCTCAAAAAAAAAAAAAAGAAAAAGAAAAAAAAAGAAAAGACCTTTCTAGAGGGCTCTCCCATTCTGTCTGCTTGGATCTACTTGGCTTTCCTATGGGAAGACTGTTTCTGGGGGAGACGAGTACACAGGATAATCTCAAAAAACAAATCCACCCAAAGGACATGATTTACAAATTATTATTTTTGGAGATGGGAGACAGTACTCTAATTGACAGTTTCCCTTTTCAGTCTAATTTTAATTTTTGCACATTATATTTAAGTCACTAAAATTACTTTTCTCTTTTAAACCAATGAGGTGTTTTTTTTCAAATGGATCTCAAACTGAGTATCTAGAGTGGATAGAAGTTGAGGTGCTGTGGATGAAGGTGGAGATGGAGGGATGGAACCCACTTTTTTTTTTCATCCATCTGACAGATCTTGAGGCCTCTCCTTTGGGTTCAAGAGCCCCTCAGAGTACAGCTTTTGAGCCATGGATGTAAGTTATTGCCAGAATGCTCCTCACCCATCCCGTCTTTCTTCTTTTTTTTGAGACTGAGTCTCACTCTGTCACCCAGGCTGGAGTTCAGTGGAGCGATGATGAAGGGTAAAGGCCCCAGTTCCTGGCTTGCAGGACCAGGGTGAATGGATGACAGAGGAGCCGTTTGTTGCTCAGGAGGAGAAGCAGGCTTGGGGTGAGGCAGAGAGTTCAGTTACAAATGTGTCGATGGAGAGGGGTCCAGACTCCCTCAGGTGGTGCTGTCCCAGATGTAGTTGCGCCCGTGGGTCTGGAGCTGGGAAAGTAGTGTAACTCACACAGACTGAGAAATCCCTATGGGTAGGCAGTAGGAAAAGTATTTTCAGGTGCTCTTTCACTTGGTGTGTTGACCTGAGAATTCACCTCCAAAACGGAAAGTTACATATGTGACTATCTAAGAGGGACAAGGTTACTCGAGTCTGGGAGAGTTGAGAGGAGCTGTCTTGGGTGGAACATCTAACTCTTGTTGAGGTTTGCACAGATTTTGAAGCCTATCAGGATGGCAAGAGATCATCTAGCCTAAGCTCCCTGTAGATTGGAATTGGAAATATAAACAGAGAAGCCAGAAGAATGAGGCAGAGGGAGACGACAGGGCCTTTTCTCTATTGCCTGTTTCTCCTAGATTTCTACTGGGAGAGACACAAAGAAACACTTTCTATCTCAGCATCGCCATTTGCAGCCATTGGTATCTTGATTTTGATACACACATGAGGAGAAGCTTGCTAGTCTCACAAACATTCCAGAAATTGCACTAAAATTTTACTTGGATTTACGAAAAAGAGGCTGACTACTCTTCCAGGTTTGGATGAAGAGATGGAAAGTCTGACACCACGTTCCCCTATGCTTGTTCCTCACCTGGGCTGGGCCAGTGTGGGCAGCCTGTGATTCTCCCTGCCTCACACTTCTGTCCCCAGGACACAAAATCCACCAAGGTTGTCCTGGACAGTGAGGATCTTTAATGAAGAGCAATCGGGCTGGCCGGGGCAGGGTGAATCCAAAGTCGCTATAAATCCTTTGCCTACTGATGATCAGGCCCGCGGCCTCTGCCAGAGCCTGCACTGTGCTCATTAGTGGCAGGGAGAGGGACTCTTCCATCGATCCAGCCAAGGCCTGGATGCCAAGACACTGATAAGTGCTGCTGGAAATATGGGCTCTTCAGTGCCCGTGACGGAGCCCATCCATCCCTGCCTGAGGTCACCTGGAGGTCTAAACTAGACAAGGATGGGCAGAGCAGAGTGGGTTTGTGGTGGGGAGTGGAGATGGGAGACACTCGACAGCACGTGAAACAGAAGCCCTGGCTGTGGTCTCAAGCTTGTTGCTGGCCAGCCATGGGATCCTGGCTAAGCCCCCTTTCTTTTTTGAGTCTCAGGCTCTTGTGTCTCCTGATTGGAATATGCCCTTACTGAGCCAGCACCTGCGGATGTGTTGGAGCAGCATGGAAGGAAGAGAGTGGCACTAAGGGGCAGGGATGGAACTATGTCATTAGCTCAGGAGGGAGCTGCAGGCTCGGCTATGGGCAGAGATAGTGCCCATTGACCCGTCTTGGAGAGCATCAGCGTGGGCACCACTGGGAGAGGCTGGAGGCCAGGTCATGGATTGGCTGACTCCAAGATACCCAGAACCTCTTCTCTCCCATATCTACAGGGTCCATGTCTATAGACACATGAAGCTTTGTCCTTGCCCTGAGCTCCTGGGCCCAGAAGGTGCCAGTTGATGCTGCCTCTGCTACCGCTCAGCTGTGTGCCCTTGGGCCTGACTCTTCTCTTGTCCAAGGGTCAGATGCCTCATCTGCAGAATGCAGGGTTTAAGCCCCATCCTCCCAGCCCTAATGCTTGATGTTCTAATTTATCTAAAGTCTCATTTCCGGGGCATCCTAAGGTTGAAAATAATAAAACCAAGGTGCAAGGAAGTCAAAGCAAGTCTCTCAAGGACACTTGGACTTTTGGGAGTCAGATCTTTATCCTAAACAGTAAAAAAAGTGAACAAAATCATCATTTATGTTGCTGTAGCCTTGTCAGTCAGACATGGTTCTAAAACTTCCATGTGCATGAGATCACCTGGGGAACTGGCTAAAAATAATAGTTTCCTGGGCTCCAACTCAGAGATTCTGGGGTAGTGGGTCTGAGCTGGGCCAAGGAATCTGCATTTTAATAGCTTCTGGGTCATACTTCTGCAGGCAGTTTCTGTGCCACATCTGAAGGGCACTGTTGTGTGCCCACAGCATGGGCTTGTGGCGCTGGGTTATTTCTAGTTCTGACTCTGTCACTGGGTGGCCTTGATCAAACGGCTCTCTCTCTCGGGGCACGCATTGGTGTTCCCGCTGCACAGTGAAGGCATTTTCACACCTTTTTAAAGTCCATGCAACCCTTTTTGTCAGTGTATTATCACAGGGAACCCCAATGTATAAAATGGTGGAGTCAGAGCTGAGGGAGCGCTGGAGAGACTGAGTTTGTGCAATGCTGAAGGATGCCAAAGACCCTGTGCAGTTTTGATGCTCTTCAGGTGTCCTATGAAGGGCAATGTGGCTATGTCCCACTGACAGTGTGAAAGCAGGCCCACCCGGCATGCACTGCGTGGATCAGGCAGGCCGGCCTGAAGCACGAGGCACCTTGGTCTTGCTCACTGAGCCTGCGTGGAGAATCACAGTTCAGACCTGGTGCTTATGGAGGAGTCTTCTCACGGCTGCTGGAGTAATTCCCAATTGGACGCAGACCATCTTGGTGCAATGCCCTGGTTTTCTCCCCTCTTGGAGACCAAATACAATCAACTCTTAATTATCTTTGTTAATGAAGAAGATCAAGGGTGTGAATAATCTAAAATGATGGACAATCCAAAATAATGAATAATCCTAAGTAACATTCATTTTCCACTTTGGAATGCATTTTGATATTCCTATTTGAATATGGATATGTTTGATGTTCTAGGAATTTTTAATACTTAAAAAAAAACCTCAGCCCAAGAATGGGGCTCCCTCTCTGCCTCCTACTCAGCTGGGTGGGGAACTTCACCTCTGGACGGGCCCAAAGCTAGAGTCAGGTGTACCCCCACCTTCCCCATCTCCTGTCTTTATGGCTTGCACCTTATCTAGGAGGGGATGGGGATATTAACAGATTTTGCTTTTAAAGGACTTTTATTCCCTTTGGACCTCATGCAAATAAGAGCAAAATAAGAAGCTGTGAAATGTTAGCAGAGGACTTCATTAAGCAAACTTGGTGATAGCATTTGCCAGGAATGGGGACAATTTGCCAACAGATAATTGAGCACTGACTATATATGTGTACTAATTAAAAAAGTGATTCTTCTTCTCACTGCCCTGGGATTGTGGGCTGTCTTCTGGTGGGTTTGGGATATGAACCACAACTAACTCCATACAAAGCACTTCACATTCATTATCATACCTAATCCACCCTCATAGCACCCCGTGGAGTAGGTCCCATCATCAGCCCTCATGTAGAGACTTGAATATCATAGCTCCAAGCCTGATGTCCCCTGTGAATGTGTCCTCCCAATTCCACCCTCTTCTGCCCTGCCCTGCCTCTCCTGTCACCCGCCAAACAGAGGCCCTGTAAGGCCTCAGCTGATCTGTATCAACCAAAGAGAACAAAGCAAAACTAACTTGCCATAATTGCCCCAGTCTCCCTGATTGTTGGAGGTGGAGATGTTTGTCAAGGAGAGATTTTGTTCTGGAAGCCCCTCGAGAGGAGGAAGAGGCAGTGTGAGGGCCGCTGGGGCGCCCAGCCTGGGAGGGGGAATTTTCCGCCTTTCCAGCAGGACAGAGCTCCTTAGAAGCAGGTGTGGCCTCGACTCACATCCACCATCCTGAGAGATAGAGAATCTTTCCCATTTTATGGAAAAGGAGACTCAGAGAGGTTAAGTAACCCATCCAGGGTCGCAGGGTGTGATAGAGCTAGGGTTGGAGCCATTTGAGTCCAGGGCTGGCTCTTGCTTTCCCAACAGTAGTGGGTCAGCAGACTGTGTTTGATCTGTGTGGCTTCCTTTTCTGAAAGCAGAGACTGACTGCTGTGCCCCCTACCTGCCCCTGGATGAGCTTCAAAAACAGCACAAAGCTGATGGGAAGCTGATAGGGCAGCCCCTGCCCTACCTGAAGACCAAGGAAACCTCTCCCATGGTGCCCTTGGGGCTGAGATCAGCTCTGTCAACAATACTTCAGGGCACAAGTTGTTCTGCACCACTTTTAACCCTAACCTTCCGTGGCCCTATTCAGAAGCCGTTTGCAAAGGCCAATCCCTGGCCATAGCTCTCTCTGCTCAGCCCTGGGCTGGGTGAATAATGACTTCCATTCGCTGCCCTGCTGAAGCCTTGGGCCTTTGCCACTGCCACCATGGTGCTGAGCCACTTATTTGTTGTGGATGACCCAAGGAGGACCAGCCGGTGCCTGCCAGTCCCTTCTGCTGGGGCACAGGGTCAGGGGGCAGCACATGGGCACGTGGTCCCATTCCTGTCTGCTCCCCAGGACAGCTCTATTTTCCAGCCTGGAGTGCCCCTGGAGATGGCGACAGCTCCTCTGATAAGAGAGTTACTCATAGCTTCACTGGAGAGAAGACAGCAGCTTTCAAACCCCCTCCCCTAAATGCAACAATATTCGGTAACACTTGGCATCTTGGGGAGAGAATTCATGTCTGTAATTAGTTACTGTATATCACCGTTAGTACTCTGCTCAGAATTTACGGGGCAAATACCATTTAACTGCACATAACTACAGGTCCTTGCTGCTTATTGGGTAATTTACTAAGGCTGGAAGAACAGGGCAGGAGGGATTCTGAATGGGAGGTATTGTAACCCCTTGAATCAAACTTTATGAGTTTGGGTTTGGCAGGGAGGCAGCTGCTTGCAGCCAGCTCTCTTTGCTTTGTTTTGCAGAGTTGGCTGGTAGACTGCTTCCTTCCCTTGATTTATTGCAGGATGATAGGTCTGGGACTGGGGTTGGGACTGCCCGGGGCTACCTGGGGCTATGGAAGGGACTCTCCATAGAGGGTCTTTGGCTGAGAGTCTGCAGCAGGAACCCAGGCTCGTGTCCTGGGGGCTTCATCCAGGACAGTAAATGATCCCTGTCATTTACTCCCTCCACGGGCCTGCTTTTTGTATCTGGGCCAGTGGGTGGGGAGTACAGGGAGCTGTCCTTGGTTGGCAGCAGCAAGATAATCGCCTAAGCCCTTTCTTCTCTTGCAAGTCTGGTGCTGCTTGGGAAGCGGCCATTCCTGGACACTTGGCCGACATTCCTGGCCTTCATCTGCTTGAGCAAAGTCTGTCTTTGTTTGGCCGTGCACTGTCTAAACTCCTCTAACCTATTTAGGCCACGGAGAGGGGAAAAGACACAATAATGAAAAACTCAACGTGCAACATTGCCTTAACGCAATCTAATAAATTACTCGGTACCCGGCTGCCAGCTCAGACTAAGCCCAATATTGCCTGCAGTAATTATTTGGATCAAATGCAGTTTATCTGCTTCATATTTGTGCTTCTGTGCTCGGTGGTAACTTATAAATGTCATCGTGGTGTTTATTTGTTATAATGAAACTTAATGGCATTGGAAGCCAGGAGCAGAGCTGGTGGGGCGGCAGGTTTAAAACAATCTCTTCATCTCGGGAGAAGGAATGAGCCAAGATAACATGAAACTGCCCTATGGGGAAGGGATTTGCAGAGATGGTGTGTCCTTGTGCTGTGTGGTGGACGGGAGTGAGCCAGGAGCTTAGAGCTGGCACCAAGTGGAGCTGTCTTTGCCTCCAGAGACATCTATCTGGAGCAGGGAGACTTGGCTGAGCTTCACCCTGCACTGCCCCATCTTTCCTTGCTGCTTTCAGGGATGGGAGGTGTTCAATCTTTACACCACCTGATGCCTGCCTGGCATAAGAGATGAGTAGGGATGGAAATTAGAGCCCCCAGGTGGGGTACGGTGGCTCACACCTGTAATCCCAGCACTTTGGGAGGCCATTGAGGGAGGATTGCTTGAACCCAGGAGTTCAAGACCAGCCTGGACAACATGGTGAGACTCCGTCTCAATTTAAAAAAAATAAAATAAAGAACTCCTGGATGACTGCATTATGGAGAACAGGCCCTCAGGGAGAGGCTTGGAAGATAGCAGGGTTGGAGAATAAAGGAGGGTATCCTCAGGGCCCAGAGAGAAGGTGGCAGAGCTTTCTTTCCTGGTTCCGGAGGGGCATTGGTGGTAGGAAGCATGGAGCATGAGCAGAACAGGGAAGAGCTGTCAAGGGTTGCAGGGCAGGGTCCCCACTGGCTCTGCAGAAGTCCCTGGGATAAAAATGGGCCATTTAATGTAGAATCCAGGATTTTGGCTTCATACAGTCATGGACTCCGCCCTTTCCTAGCTGTGTGGCTTTGGGCAAGTTATTTCTCTTTCCTGTTTTATTTCTTTATGTGGAAAATGGGAGTGATATTAGATACCTCTCAAGATTCTGGTAGTGATTAAATGAAGTGATGTGTATAAAGTGATGACCATGGTGTTTGGCACACAGGATATGTGATAAATAAGTGGCTGTGGCAGTGATTGGCACATAGTAGATGTTCAATAAATGTCGAATGTGTAAATAAATAAATAATAACACTTCCCACTTGCGTGCATAACAAAGTCCTCTTCCAAACAGCTGAGCTTGGATTTAGACCTCACAATTGTTCAGGGTTGATCTCCTCATTTTACAGCGTGGAAATGGAGGCCCGGTGAGGTTATGGTAACTTGCCCAAGGCTGCCCAGCTGGTAGATGGAGTGGGTCTTAGTTCTTCTACCTCCCAGGGCAAGGTTGCTGCCACCAGTCAACACTGGACAGCTCCCAATCTGTGCTGGGAGGCTGAGCTCATCCTTCTGATGAGCTGCCCTGCTCCTTGGAGACCAGGCACAGAGCCTGTGCTGACCTCCCCAGCACAACCTGGAGGCAGAGGCAAGTGGGCCACTTTCTGTCCATTTCATCTTCATACAACATTCAGCATTCACTCATAAAATATTCATTTTCTCTCCTCAGTGACATGCTCATACAGGGCTCCTAACATCATAAATATGGATGAAGATTATTAGTCATTTTTATTTATCCCACTAACCCTTCCCCTTCTCAACACACCTTTTGTCTTGCTCTCAGCACAAATGGGACAAAATTGGGGGTATTAACCTGTATCTCTCATAATAATGCCTTGCATCTTGTGGTACTTTATACTTTTTCTCTCAAAGCATCACACAATTGTGATGCATACTTTCTCCTTACAATAAATGCATGGAGGAAAGAGGGCTAGCATCACGAGTATGCCCATTTTGCAGATGAGAGAATATAGGTCAAGAGAGATCAAGGTCAAAGTCATATTCTGAGACAGGAACAGAACCAATTTTTTAAAAAACATTATTGTTATTTGTTTGTTTGACCTCCAGTGAAATGTTCTCTGGGACACAGTGTGTTTGCTTCACACAAATAAATAATCTGTATATTATTTTATAAGTTTATAAAGAGTGTTCATCCTTGACACTTTGCAGGTCCTCACAAAGCAGGTATGATTTACTCTTGTTTGACAAAACTCACACAACCAGAAACTGGCAGATCTGGGCTCTAAAACACTATTTCCCAAAGTGGATTCCAGGGAGCACTAGTCGACACACGCTACAGGAAAAACGTTTTGTGGTCAGATGAGGTGGGCAACTCTGTGAACCATATCTGCTTTGGGCAGCTCACCATGGTCTTTGGTGTATTAGTGTCTCTGGGAAGTTCTGCAGGAGAGATTCTCATTTTGTTAGGTCTCATGTAGCTTCTCCCCACTGTGTCTAATCATGAAGGCTGCATTTGACGGAAAACCTGTTAACATGCTACAGAAATGCCGCCTGTGTGTGCATGTAATCCCTCCTCCCCTGTGTTTTTGGAGGCAGTGAGGCTTAGAGTATGGCTGGGAGAGGAGCCTGCAGGGGTGAGGATGGGGTAGGGGCCCACTGCTGGGGACTACCAGAGCTGAAGCTCCCCCACTCAGGCTGTGTCCTCTTTTGCTCTCTGGGGAGTGCAGAAAATTCACTCAATATTAGGCACAGTCAGCCCAGTCCATATCTGGGGCAGGATTAGAGGGGCTGCCTGAGTGGCCGAGTGGAGGTCTGTGGTCAGTGCATGGTGGGAGAGTCAGGGACAGCAGTCCTTGGACATGGGGAAAAATCAACAGGGACACACAATGGGGGCTCAGTCAGGTCTGCCCTGGATGATGATGGGGAAGTCACCCCATCCTTGTTGCCCAGACACAAAGCTCCTGAGGCAGGGTGGAAGTAAGAAGGTCGGGCTTTGGCGCTCAACCGGTTTACTCTAACAACTGTGTGCCTTTAGGTGATGGCCCCATCTGCCTGAGCCTCGGTTTCTTCCTCCTGAGAATGAGGGTGACACCGACCACCTTGTGGCGTGGTGAGGATGAGATGGAGCAAGCGTGCGAAAGTGCCCCCCTCGGCCGTCGTCTTTGTGTGTCAGCTCCGTCTCTCTTCTCCTGACTTTTTGGAGCACCTCAGTTAGAACAAATAGCTTTCCACCTCCAGTGCTCCACGAGCCTGTCATCTGTACCTCCCTTTAGTTCTCCCACCGCCCTGCCTTCTGCCATTTTATTAATATCTAGCTCCCTACTGGACCTGAAGTTCTCAGTAGGCTGTTGCTGACTCTGTCAGTGCCCACTTGACCATCTCGAATCTTCAGGCCAACCTCCCATTCCTGACATCTGCACCCTTCTTTTGAGGGCTTTCTCTTTAACTGCAAAGGCCACTGTGCCCTCACACAGAGCAGGCCAGACCTGCTGGGAGGCAGCACGCATGATGCCCCACGGGAGTTGGTGCATAAATGGCCCACCCCTTGGGTGCCCTAGCTGCGAGGTGGCATTCAATAGCACTTCTCAGAGTTTCTCACTGGGACTGGGCTCTGGCTGCCCACAGTGGTAGCAGGCTTGGGGTCCCCCCGTGCCAGACGCTTTCTTCCCTGTGTCAATTCCCAGCCCTCCTGCTGGCACCTCTGCACCTTCATGAGGAATGACTACACTCAAGCTCTTGCTTAGGGTCTGCTTCCAGGGGAACCTGAACTAAGATAAGGGCATCCTCCGTGTATCATTCATCTCTGTGTACACAGTGGGTGTTGATGAATCTCTGAATCCAGCGGAAACAAGCTATAGGAACAGTACAGGAGTGACTATCAATCAAGGCAATGGCGTCAGTGGATTCACCAAGTGGGTGGGCCCTGGGAGCCACGACATAGAAAACGTGCTCGCTTCCACATCTGGAAGCATGCACAGCCACACTCTCACCTCTGTACCTTCCCCCACTGATGTTTGGTCAAACCTTGGCAGGCACAGAGGAGCTGAGATCTAGGGTCCTTTCTCTATGAGCTGAGAGCAGGTTGGTGTCGTGTTTTGAGATCCTTTCATGAATAATGGTTGAGAAGTGCTGCTCTTTAGTACTAAGAACAGTGGTTATTCCTAGCGCATTTGACTCAATGGTGGGGACTATTCCATTGCTCTATTTATCCCACACTCAGTACACAGTTACTGAAACTGTCACCGTGGCCTATATTCCATAGGCCATTATGTGTATTTCAAACCATTATATAAATGGACTTGATTTGGCACTTCTGAATGTCATTAAACTCCTCCCATACCAGTAACAACACAGTTTCCATAGAAACAAATACATTTCAGAAGGGAAGGCAAGGGGAAGAAGGCAGATGGAGTTGGGGGGAAAATGCGGCCCCCCGGCTCCTGCTTCCAGAGTGCCGGGCCCAGCACGGTGACGTGAGTGCTCTGTGGAGGTGGGGCAAGCTCCTTCAGGTTTTTATTGACTCCCTTTGATAAAAGCCCTGGATAATTCATCTCAGGCTGAACCTGCTCATTCCAGCGCACAGCTCTAAAAACTTTATGGCACCGCAAGCCATTAGGCAGCTTCATTTATTCCAACTCCTCTGGGCCATCCTTCAGACCTTGGGGAGAGGGCTGGGGGAGGGTCTCAGCACTCAATTCTGTGATGAAGCCTTTGAGGCTGCCTGGGGATGGAAGGGAGAAGCAGAGAGAAGAAAGGAGGCCTCCCCGGTGCAGTTGGCATAGTGGAGACTGCAAGATCTTGCCAGTGGCTGCGATCCAAGTCACTGCGTCCCCTTGTCATCAGTAAAGCTAAAATATGAAAACTGCTGCCTCTTGGGGTGGAAGGGGTGTGGTGTTGAGAGCCTGGCTGAGGAGCTGCCCACGGCCTCGGCAGGTTGCAAGTTCCTTGTCTTTGGAGGGATTCAAGCATAGGTTGCAACAGCCTCTTATAATAAAACATCTCACAGGGCTCAGGCATACCACTTTCTCCAGAATCCATGCTGGACACTCCTCTCCTGGCCTACAATGTGATTGGATTCTCCTTCTCTGTTTCCATAGCTACTTATTCATACCTGGTTACTGCAACTGCAGCATCGTATTGTAGTTGCTGATGTGTTTGTCTTTCTCCTGAGGACTGTGGTATCCTTGGGGGCAGGGACGGTGGTTTTACATGCACAGCACCAGGCACAGAGCGGGCACTGGATGCATGGTTGATGAATAAATGAGCATGCAATACAGCCGTGTTCACAGTCTTTACACACATTGGTACTTGGCGGGGATATGGAACCATCAGGGGAGGGTGTGGACCAGATGACCTTTAGTCTCTTCTGGCTTGGAGAATCTGTAATGATAGGGGTCTAAGCCTGCCCTGACTACACCTGGGATTGGAATCTAGATTTCTCCTACTCCTAAGCCACAGGGTGTACATTAAGAATATTAGTCGGGGCTGGGTGCAGTGGCTTATGCCTGTAATCCCAGCACTTTGGGAGGTCAAGGAGGGCAGATCACGAGGTCAGGAGATCGAGACCATCCTGGCCAACATGGTGAAACCACATCTCTACTAAAAGTACCACAATTAGCCGGGTGTGGTGGCACATGCCTGTAGTCCCAGCTACTTGGGAGGCTGAGTTGGGAGAATTGCTTGAACCCCGGAAGCGGAGTTGCAGTGAGCCAAGATTGCGCCACTACACTCCAGCCTGGTGACAGAGCAAGACTCTGCTCAACAAAAAGAATATTAGTCACAATGCTAAAAGGAAAACCAGAACCAAAACAGCCACAAAAACAGCAGGGTGAAATGTTGGGAAAAACTCGCCTCAACTGCATTTTTCCTCAGTACTCACACCACAACAGTCAGCACAGGAGACTTCTGTGAGCAAACGGGTGGGAGGCTTTCCCCACACACTGCGCAGCAGACACCAGCTGGGTGTCCTCCAATTCAATTCTGACACTGTCTACCTGGAGATAGTGTCAGATCCCACAGGCTAGGGGCTCAGTCCTCACGACTTCCCCCCCCACCCTGGCACCTGTTGCAAGTTCAGGCTTCCGGAACTTCTGACAGACCCACTTCAAGTTGGGGGTTCCCAAGACCTCCTGTTTGGGTTTGATTAATTTGCTAGAGTGGCTCAGAGAGCTCAGGGAAACACTTACTTATGTTTACAGTTTATTTTAAAGGATATTACAAAGAGTACAGATAAGAGGTTGGGGGGAAGGGGCATGGAGCTTTCATGCCCTCCCTGGGTGTGTCACTCTCCAGGAACCTGCACATGCTTAGCTACGAGAAGCTCCAGAAACAGTCCTCTTGGGTTTTTATGGAAGCATTCTTTCCCCTAGGATATGAGGTGGGACTCTCTCAGAGGAGGGTCTTAAGACCCACAATCAGAAAGGTGGTAAAAGATTAGAGTCCTGCATTGGGGCAGAGGAAAGGAGGGCACGAGAGAGATCCTGTTTCCCAAGGCCTGCCTTTGAAGCCTAATGCACCCAACATTATGACAAAAGACTGCAGCAAGAGCTATGGGAGTTATGAGCCAGGCACCATGGATGAAATCCCCCCAGCCCGTGCCCCTCTATATAGAAACATGTCTAGATATATCATAACACCGCAGGCCATGCCCTGGCTTTTGACTACTGATCCCTTACATCAAAAGAATACACATGATCATTTAACAATTAGTCCAGTGCACTGTATGGCATGAATGTCTCACAGGGTGAGGCCAGTGAGGTTTGCAGGGTTTCATTTTTGTTTGTTTGTTTGTTTGAGACAGACTCTCGTTCTGTTGCCCAGGCTAGAGTGCAGTGGCACGACCTTGGCTCACTGCAAACTCCACCTCCTGAGTTCAAGTGATTCTCCTGCCTCGGCCTCCCAAGTAGCTGGAAGTACAGGCATGCACCACCACACCTGGCTAATTTTTGTATTTTTAATAGAGACAGGGTTTCTCCATATTGGCCAGAGTGGTCTCGAACTCCTGACCTCAGGTGATCCACTCCCCTTGGCCTCCTAAAGTGCTGGAATTACAGGCATGAGCCACTGTGCCTGGCCTGCAGGATTTCTTTAGATTTTAAGAAAAGTTTCCAAGACAAGGAGTGGTTCCAGGAAATACAGCTTCCCCCTTCCAGGCATTTGGGATACCGAGCTAAGAGACAATGTCCTCTTTCGGTTTAAGACTCTTTCCAATTGTTAATGTAATATTGAATTTCCTCCATTTTATAACCCATTATGCATTTCTTTACCCTCAGGTATGTTTCCTCATTTTCTCCACTAGTCATTTATTTTTACCTGCATTTTTCCACCTTTGGAAGGGACGTCGGGTTTGGCCACTGTGTGGTCCAGACGGCTGCTTGGCAGTACTAGTCCAGTCGGTGCCCCCGCTCAGTCCATTCCCATTCATGTCCGGGAAGTTTACGTAGGCTCCAAACTAGTGGACTATTTTACCACCAGACATCCTAGTTATGTTTATTCTTAGCCCCAATTTTGCTAGACGGGGTGAAGGCACCTCCCACCCCCATCGGGGCCCTGGGAATTCTGACATAAGGTTTAAAAACACAGTGAGAGTTTTTTGCTTAGAAATTATTTCTGCTTCCAGCACTTGTAGTTGCAGCCCTGGTCCCAGGATCACTGCATCAGGTAGGGGAGGAAGAAAAGGTTTTTCTTTAGATGAGTTGAGAAAGAAAGAAAAAAAGTCATTATACCAGTGTATTCCTTCCTTGGCAAGAATTGCATAGTTACCTCGCATCCTTCCCACTTCTGCTTCCCCAGATCAGCCAGAAAAACAGAGGAAAAATCTAGTGGGGACACTAGTACCACTCACAGTGAGTGTGAGCACACACTCGTGAAGGGGTGCAAGCCAGCCCTTCATGCTTTTATTTCCCCATTTTAGACAGCCGATGTTTCAATTGCCTGTTCTATTTCTCTATCAAATGCTTACTCTAAGGAGAAGATCTCTCTCCCATTGCTGGACATTATGGGCTTACAGTGTATCCCTTGGTCTGAAGAAATGATGGTCACCTGTCCAAATGCATACAATATCTTCTTTTCTTTCTATTTTTTTAAATGGCACTCTGAGCACTTCTATCTTCTACTGAGTAAGAAAACCTGACTCCAGAGTCAGTGTCTATTCTAGTCAAGAGCCATTTGTAGACCCCCGGCATCAGTTTCACTTGCCAGATGTGTTTAGAGCCTTCCCACCAAGGAATCTCCCTCATAGTCACTGGTAGCCTCTGTCTCTCTTGCTGGCAGACAGAATAGCTTCACTGGCATTATGTGCCAAAGTGGGTGCAAAGGAAATATGTCTGGATTCAGCCCATCTCTACACTGCTGCAGTGCCCCCATATCTACACATTTCATGAGCCCAGGCGGCCACCTCAAGGGAGCACATGGGGCTATCTGCGTGTCAATTCGAGTCACCTTCTGAACCTGGAAGGGAGTTCTTCTGATGCGGACTGGCTTGTTCTGCTTTATTGCACCCCCCAAATTTCCACAGGGCTGTGCTCCACATGGGCATCCCCTTAATATGCCGTGTTTCCATTGCCCCTTTGCCTGGCCACATGGCCAGGCCATTGGTCACTGCCCATGAATCAGTAAAATCCAAACACGAGGGCTTCTACCATTGTTCATTTCTTCCATCACTATTAGAAAAACAACATGCAATTCAGCCTATGTGCAGACCTGGTTTTACCTTCTTTGATCAAAGTAGTAACCTTTGAAACAGGGTGGTGTCCATTTACATTGGAACTGCTGTCTGTTAACCAAACAGCTCCTGGGTCAATCAAGAGCTGTTCATAATGCACTGCCCGAGTGTCGATCAAATCCAGCAGCACCCCTCATAGCTCCAAAGTCAGTTCTAGGGGAAAAGAAATTCCCTGCTTGACAGTGTCTTGTCCTTGCATTCTGCAGGCAGCATGATCCTCTATAAACCATTTCCATTTTATGAACTCTTCTGAGCACTGCTGTTCCTATTAGAATGTTTCTCTGACATCACTGAAGACTGCACAGGTATTTCAGGTGGGTCCTGCACATCCACCTTCCAAGACAGGTAACGTTGCATAGCAAGGAATGGAATGCCCTCAAGTGGAAATTCTCTAGTCTGAAGTCCCAGCAGTTGTTGCTGGGAGGTGCTCAGAGGCTTTTGCCATAAGCCCCAGGAAATGCTCCACAGAAATATACTGAACCTCCCCAAGTGGAGGTAAATCTTTTGGGGACCAAGACAATTGCCCATTGCCTGTGTTACTCTGGATGAATTACATCCCTTTCCTGATTCTTGATTTCCTCCTCTCCAGGTGACTTCCACTGTTTCCTTTAAAAGTCAGTGATTGTCAAATTATCCAGTCTCAGCATCGTGGAGCTACTGACTAGGGGCAGAGAAGGGCACTCTCCTCACTTTGCTGTCAGTGTCTACTCTATGCAAACACTGTCCTGGGCTCCTGGGATCTAATGGAGACCAAACAGAACCAACTGATCAGTAGAGGAGACAGGTGTTACTAGTACGGAACAACTGGGCTCCCAGCTAAACCCCACCCTTAAGCCTGGAACTGCGGCCCTAAGTAAAAACAGGTGACACCATTTTTCTCCCAAATGTTGCTTTTTTGGCCTGCCACATCCCTATCCTGTGCCCATAAAAAGACTTCAGCGGGCAGAATAACACAAGTGGCTGAGCATCGGGGATTCAAGCGGCTTAGTGGTGAGCAGGGCAGCAACTGAGCATCGGAGACTGTGGATAGACGAGGCTAACTTCAGCAGTGCGGCTTCAGGGAAAGATAACCATCTTCCTGCACCATCTCCTTTCCAACTCCTCATTCCACTGAGAGCCACTTCCATCGCCCAATAAAATCCTTCACATACACTACCCTTCAATCCGTTCATGTGACACTGGACAAGAACCTGGGTGCCAAGAGGGCAGGGGCTTAGACACTGCTGTGTGTCACACAGAGCCTGCCAGAGAGGAGTGACTGACCACTCGCTTGCTCACATGCTCCCTTTCTCAAGGAGTGGTCAGCAGCAGGCTGAGTGAAAGGAGTTCCCACCCACAAAGGGGGTCAAGGTCAAGGGAATTGGCAAATAATTGCAATATGAATGTATGTGTACAAACTGAGCTCAGAGCTATGAAAGAAAGGATCTGGTTCCACAGGAGCATGTAACACATAAACTGGATTCAGACTGAGGAGAGTGGGTCGGAAGAGGCTTCACTGGAGCGGAAACTTGAGCCATGATTTGAAGGATGAGCGGGCATTACCACGTAAAGGGTTTGGGGATGATGTGAGTGTGGCAAGCACCTCACGAGGAGGAAGCATGGTAGACGCGGGCCCTGTGACAAGGGCATTGCTTGAGGAGCAGCAGGAAGGCCCATGTGACAAGAGTGCAGGGTGTTCAGGGGGTAGAATGAAGTCAGAGGTAGGTGGGAACCAGATCACATGGCACCTTGTAGAACATGCTAACAATTTGAATATTTTTTTAAAGCCATTGAAATATTTTCAAGAGGAACTTGACATGGTCAAATTTGCATTTTGAAACACCGCTCTGGCTGAAGTGTGGAAAATGACCTGGGCATGGGGATTGGGCGTGATGGATGCAGGGAAGCTGTTAGGAGAGCCCTGCTGTAGTCCAGGTGAGAGAGGCTGGAACAGGGACGAGGGTGGTGGCATGAGACGGAGAGAGGAGGGTGGGTACAGGAGGCGCTCGGGAGATAACATTCCTAAGGCATGGTGAAGATTGAATATGAGTGAGAAAAAGGGAAGTTTAAAAAGGAATTTTGGCTGGGTGCTGTGGCTCACGTCTGTAATCCTAGCACTTTGGGAGGCCCAGGTGGGAGGATTGCTTGAGGCCAGGAGTTTTAGACCAGTCTTGGCAACATAGTGAGACACCGGCTCTACAGAAATTAAAAAAATTAGCTGGGCATGGTGGTGCATGCTTGTTCTTCTAGCTACTTGGGAGGCTGGGGTGGAGGATTGCTTGAGCCCAGGAATTTGAGTCTGTAGTGAGCCATAATCGTACCACTGCACTCTAGAAGAATGAAACCTTGTTTCAATAAAAACAAAATAGGAACTTGGCAGGGCCTGCAGTATAGGGGTCCAGAGTCTAACAGAGGCAGGGCTCCTGGTAGGAAAGGTGGCTGGGGGAATGGGCTAAGAAAAAGCTTTAGAATGTTCTCTCAGATCCCGGCCGGAGAGTGGAAACGGCAGGTCTCTTGTTCCAAGACACTGAGCGAATTAAATAACAATCATAAAGTGCCCTAGAAATCTGAGTCTTGCCATAAATAATAAACAGGAACGTTATACAAATAACGGGCTTGCAGCCCCAGTGGAAGAAAACACATCAGTAAGAAAAATGAAGTTAGAAAAACGCACCCCAAAGCCCCAACTTGCAAAATGACGGTATTAGCTAACATCCCCGGGGCTTGGCAGGCAGTGGAGGAATGGGCTCAGGAAAATGACTGTGACCCTTATCGTGAGCCAGACTATGCGGCTGCAACAGAGTGAGAGGCGCTGCCAGCAGCAGGGAGGCCCGGTCATCCCTGGGTCAGGTCCCCAGGCCAAGCACCCTGGCCTTCTGCTTCCCCTCTGCCCTGAAAAAAACACAGCTCATCCTGCAGGCCTGCCTGACTCTTTCCCTGCCATCCCTCGTGCAGCTGATATGGCCTGAGTTCACCCTTAAGGAGAGATGGGAGAAAGAAACATGGATCCACCTTCAGAGGCTGCCAAGAAAAGCCAGTCCATTGACTTTTGTACTGGTTCCTTTGGTGACCAAGACATTTAAAATTATGGGATGGGCTGTGAGAACAGGGTGTGGGCTGGGTGTTGAGAGCCAAGATAGATTTTTGAATCATCACATTTTAGTGACATACAGGTCATCTTATGCAACATGATTCCATTTTGCACATGAGAAGGTTTGAGATCTGGGTGTCACACAGCTGGCTCCTCACGCTTAGGTGCCCCTCCCACTACACATCCTAGCTGTGGGGCACCTCTCTTTCATATCAGCTCTGTTAGAGGATTGGCAGGAAACAGCAGATGCTTTTTAAATTAGTGTACAAGGATGCAGAAAGAACAGGCTTTCACGCCATCGTAAAGAACTTTAGAGCTGTCGAAGAAGCCAGATTCCCAACCACTCAAGGCTCTGACTCCCCTGTAAGAGGGAGGTGAAGACAGGTGCTGCAGGAAAGGTGCATTTGCACACAGAGCCTGGACTGGGACCATGGTGCTTTTCAGGAGCCGTGGGCCATGCAAGAGGCTGCTAGCTATCTATGGAACCAGCTTTCCCCTTCCTGGGTGCTCCAGCTCTTCCCATGGAGAGCTAGCGGTCTCCAGCCAGCAGAAGCTGACTTTACTAATTACTGGCAAGTGTTTTGTACTGAAAGATGAAAGGGACAGCGCCCAGAGGCATTTCCGCTCTCCCTTGCTCTCTCAAAGCAGCCATCACTGCAATGCTGAGACTCAAAGGAAACCAACACCCACCCTGATGGGTGGCCGGAGAGGGCACCAGTGTGAGGGAGGAGCACCTGCCTGTGCTGGTCTTCCTCAGCCCCAAGGGGATGGCTGAAGGGGAGGTCAGAGCTTGGGTGCCTCTGCCTCTTCCCTCCTTTAAACATCCTCTCCCTCATTTCCCCTTCTCAAGAGTCCTGTGGCCTGCCAGCTTTTCTGGTTCTCTAGGAATTGTCTTCTCTGGTCTGTGTCCCTCACTCCAGGTCTTCTCTGATTTTCTCCATATCAACTCGAGTTTTCCCTGTGTTCTGCCCTCTCTTCTCCCTGCCGTGCCACTTCCTCTGTCTTTCCAGCCATCCTGAAAAACGAAAGCAAGCTAAAGTGTTAGAGGCTTCCCCTCTGCTCATGGTCTCAGCGTCCTCTTCCAGAATTTCAAGAGCCCGGGGTGCCTGGAGCCCTGGGCTATGGTCCTGGCTATTCCAGCCACTTCCCATGGGCCCCAGGCAAGTTGCTGTGTGCTCTTGGGTCATGCTGAGTTACCGGGTTGCAGTATAATCTCTAGGGTTGTTGACAGGTGTAACATAGAGGAAGCCTGAGCTCTCTGAGGCAGGCAGTGCCCCTCCCCTGATACATGTGACAGCTTTCTCCTCTGCCTGGGAATAGGATCAGGTCTGGGGAAGCCATGTGCTTTGAGAAGGTGAGTGATTCTGGATCTCCAGGAGAGAGAGTTCATAAAGTGAGAGGGCTGGGAAGCGGAGGTAGAGGGCATGTGCCTGTGTGCACACATGTGGGTGTATGAGTGCATGTGTATACATGTGTGTTCATGTATGCATGTGCATGCAGGAGTGTGCATGTGTGTGTGTGCATGCTCATGTGTGTTGGAGATGTGGTTGAGGAACCAGTGAGAGCAGACTGGACCTGCTTAAAGATGTCTTGAGAGCATGGTCTGGCAATAGGTGGGGTGAGGAAGGAGGGCTGGCATGGAAAGAAGGGAAACTAGCCCAGGGAAGGCCTCCCTAGCCAGCCCTCCTTCCTGGGCTTGCGTGGATCCTGCCTCCCAGGAAGGGGCTGTAGCACTGGAACTGGAAGAAAGCCCAAGAGTCAGCACCAAGGTAGACTCCAGGAATCACCCAGAGCAGGAAGACCGTTTTGTGGACCCTGCCACATCCATCTGCTCTGACTAAGGAGCTCCTTTTCAAGACCCACTTGACACCTGTGAGGGACTTTGTATATTCCTCCATTGTCACTCAGGACCCTAGTTAATTACCTAAATGAAAGTTGAGCGACTACTCCCTATGTGCAAGACACTGGGCAAAGGCCTAGGGAGAGGAGAGGAAGGAACAGGAGTCTTTGCCTTCCTGCAGCTGATTCTCTAGGTGGGACTGACAGCACACGAGGAAGCAGTCCACTAAATAATCACACATCATTATAGGTGCCACTCGATACACACAGCAGCTACCATGATGAGCACAGGGGCAGGGAGAGGGGTGTCTGTGTAGTTTAGGTCGGTGGTGAGGCAGGATCTCTTCGTGGCGGTGACACGTACACTGAGATGTGCCTGTGTATTTTTACTGTGAGCCCACTGAGGGCAGGGAATGTGTCTTATTGTACTTTTTTTTTTTTTAGATGAAGTCTCATTCTGTCACCCAGGCTGGGGTGCAGTGGCAGGATCTCAGCTCACTGCAGCCTCTGCCTCCTGTGTTCAAGTGATTCTCCTGCCTCAACTTCCTGAGTCGCTGGGACTATAGGTGCGTGCCACTAAGCCCGGCTGATTTTTGTTTTGTATTTTTAGTAGAGACGGGGTTTTGCCATGTTAGCCAGGCTGGTCTTGAACTCCTGACTTCAAGTGATCTGCCCCCCTCGGCCTCCCAAAGTGCTGGGATTACAGGCATGAGCCATCGCGCCTGGCTGGTGTCTTACTTTATAACTCCAGTGATTAGAACAATGTCTGGCACGTGTGAGAAATTGGTATTATTTTTATGGTATTCAATGAATGTTTGATGAATAACTGAATGATTGCTCATCAGCAGTTCCTATATAAAGCACATGTGCTTAATCACATGAAGACAATGAGCTCAAACAAACGTGATATTTTTATGGCTAGTCTGTCTTTACTTCCTCCTTTCTTGCCTGCCCTTTGTTGATTTTTGCTCATATCTCCTTTTGATGGCTCAGTTGTGTTGAGCCCACACAGGAGAGAACACACACGCTCACACACATACACTCTCCATATATTACCAACCGCCTCCATTCCTGCAAAGACTGCAGATTCTATCCACGAAGCTATTAAGCACACCCAAATAGAGCAAACCTCTCATTAACTATCACATGCCTCCTTAAATGATCTTTGAATAGCATTTTCTTTTTATTGCTTTGTGTAGTTTAACGGCAGCAATTGTGATTACTCTAAGTTATGATAAACCCCAGATCTATAAAGCTCCAGTTCATTCATTATTTTCCTCTTGCTCCTTCTCAAGCTGTTATTTTTTGGAATGTAGTGAGGAGGGAGGAGTGGAGAGAGAAGAAAATAAAAGGACACCAAATTAACAAGAAAACAAATAAAATAGGGAAGCACTTCTCCCTGGGTGACAGGCACCCTATTAGATACTGTTAAACAGAACAAATATGCTTTAATACAGCACAAGTAGGTCTTTTATATTTATCCTAATTGGAAAATATAATGATCACCAACTTATCTTTAAGGGAAGAAGCAGATAATTGTTCTAATATCTCACTAATCCCAGCAACTGGGAGAAAAATAATTGTTTTTCACTATTTTACCAATTGTTCAATTTATACCAAGGTGTGTTGTATAGCATGGACAGAGATTTCTATTTCTTTTTTACATCATACTTTAAGTTCTGGGATACATGTGCAAATCTTGCAGGATTGTTGCATAGGTACACACATGCCATGGTGGTTTGCTGCCTCCATCCCCTCCATCACCTACATCAGGCATTTCTCCCAATGTCATCCCTCTGCTAGCCTCCCACATCCCAACAGACCCCAGCGTGTGATGTTCCCCTCCCTGTATCCATGTGTTCTCATTGTTCAACACCCACCTATGAGTGAGAACATGTGGTGTTTGGTTTTCTGTTCTCGAGATTTCTATTTCTTGATCTGTGTCATGGCTGCTATTCCATTTTAATTATGACTATGTGGGAATTATAATTATTTTGAGTATTGGTATGAGGTAAGTATA